>JAQFZK010000386.1:0-11126 GCA_034695905.1 Fridericia nemoralis | reverse complement strand
AATTATGTAAACATTGAACATCTAAATAAAGTAATAAAGTATAAAATATTTACTATATAGCTAGTTTTTAGGTACCGAAGATTAAGATTGTTTTTTTACTGTATATAATAATTAGTGGATTATCTAACAGTTATTTTGGCTCTCTATTATGGTGCACTGAGTATACATGGACCAGGAGATCTCGATAAATGCAATATTGACAAGGTAAAATATGAATTGTGAAAATGCTTCTATTTTGTAGTAGAAATATTCAATTTCTGACTGTTTGATTAACTGGTGTGGTTTTTTATGTCAGACTTCAAATAGTTCTATGGACAAATAGAATGAGTTCTAACTAAGAGAAAAGATTATGTGCTGCATTATTGATCCATTTACTGTTAGCAGTTGTTCTAATCAATTATGCTGTGAATATTCTTTACTTAAAGTACCTGAGCGTTATAATTGACCACCAGGATCTTTGCATTCACAAGTTGGTTCAATAAAAATTTATCCTGCCCTAGCTCTCAATTGACATTTGGCACATTATTACTACATTGACATATGATTAGTGGTTAAATTGGGCCGGAGCGAGCCGGAGCTGCGCTACGGGGCCTATAAAATTTAAGCTAGAGGGCTCCGGCACCTCAACTATGTTATCCGATGGCATAGTGAGGGCTCCGGCACCTCAATACTGAGGGCTCAGGCACCTCACTCAAACTAGGAATCTCCAATTTAACCACTGCATATGATGTACCAGATGTCAGCGCAGTTACATTATATCGTTTCTTTTGGTATCAATGAAGTATTCTCTTCACTTGATAATGAGTTGGGATACAAACACAGATCTGTCATAAAGAAATATCATAATACTTAATAAACTCAATATAAAAAGTAAACAAATGACTAGGCTTGATCGCCTGCAGTATTCAACTCATCGCCCAGCCAGTGTATGCCATGTACTCAATGTATTGCTCAGTCAGTGTATGACAAATAGTAAAGCATCTTTGTTTAATCGCAGCTATGTCACTTTAAGATGTTTAGAAAGTGTTATTGTAAGCATTTCATTTTTCAGGCTACAATAGAAATAGACATTTCACACTACAATGAAAAGGGTTGTTTCAATCAGAAGCCTTCTTCTGGTTTCGATTGTTTTCACTGTTAGTGGGTGTAATCTGTAACCTTGTAACCGATATAAGACATTAGACACTGTCTCTACATAGCACTTTCCTTTCAACAGCTGTTTGACCCATTAGTTGCAAGCATTCCCTCATACACACTCTCACTCACAATATTCTATATCTGTCTCTGTCTGTGTTTTTCTGTCTGTCTGTCTGTCTGTTTGTATGTCTGTCTCTCTCTCTCTCTCTTTCTTCCTCTCTCTCTCTCTTTCTTCCTCTCTCTTTATTAGTTGTAGTATCAACAATCATAGCTCCTACCATAGAGACTTGTCTACCAGTTACACAGGCCTAGCCTGGCTCTCAAGATGTAAGTCTCAAGTTTCGCAGAGTATTTTTGACATTCAAGTTAATGGAATTGTGAGTGTCAGTTGTTTCTGGTTAAAACTTTGTTGCCGTGTCTGTGTCATATTATCCTATGTACTGATGCATTACTGTCTTTGTTTACAGGCCAGCCATTTTTATGTGATACAATATTTAGTGGCAAGCTGAAATGACCATTTGAGTTACATAATACAAGTATACTAGCCTGTAAGTCTCCTATAAAATAAGAAGGCTTAATAAAGAACATTTCACTAGTATGTACAGTACATAAACAAAATTTGTGTACAATACGTAAAAAAAGTTTTTAAAACGAATGCTTTTATGTTGGTTGCATTTAGTGTTTAATATAGTTTTTAAGAGAAAATGCTTTGTTAAACAATTTTTTACATGTCTGACTGACTTTTTTTATAATGAAGCTGACAATCTTTTTTGGTTATTTATTCTTATTCAACTAAATTTAATTAGCCTACCAGAAGGTCATTTAATAATTAAATTAACTTAAATTAGATTTAGCGTCATGTTCATTCTTATACAAGATGTTAATAATGTTCAAACACCGACAACCTGTTAAAACAGACAATGTTATCATCCACTCAACACAAGTATGATAACACTGACAGTGGTTGAAAGTAATGGTCAAAAAATAGAGGCCAAACCCCAAATCCATAAAACCGGTCAATTTTCCAAAAATGATTTAAGGTGGAAAGAAGTGAGTTTTCAGCAGTCGTCGGAAGGATTATAATTTATTTAATTATTAAATTTATTATTATTACATTAAGTATTAATTTGATTTGGCCCTTCGATTTGGGTATTATAGTATAAATTCATCTAACCTGCATGCTACATGTTTGAGATTCATTAACTCAGGTCCTTGGACAGTGAAGTATTGTATAGGTCAGAAGCCTATTAAGAGGAGAGCAGAGAGGTTCGGTGATAGAAGCTGTTTAGGGAGCCAGATGCCAACATTTAGTCTCAACTATATTCATTGCATAAAATCAATGGTTTCAGAGAAACATTAGGAGAGCAGGCCCTTTTCCCTTCTCTGATTGCGGCTCTGCCGGTGTAGCACTTGATGTTTGTTCTTGTAGGGTACGCTGATTCTCACGGACCGTTTGATTGGTCAGCCCAGCATGTACAGACTGTGATCAGGCTGCGACAGCAAGCTCTCCATGCTGCCAGGTCCTCATGGGCTGACTACCTGCTGGTCTGTATTGGACTCTTCATCTTACTGTGCATCATGTGTAGCATCAGTGCTTTTTAGGTTAAGCTCCATGGGTTGAAAGTGTCGGGAAGTTTGAAACCAGGTATGTTGGACAGTGGTTCGGTAGTGAAAAGATCTAAGCAGGTGAAATAACATAAATGTCAACAATACGAATAGTTACACGTATACTGTAATATATATTTTATCCATAGATATTTGTTACAATATGTCTAACTTTCTGTCTGATTGTGGAATTGTTGTGTGTTTTGTAGTTTGTTGATGCAGACAATTTTCTCATCAACAATCACGTGCTGCGCGACTTGATTAAAGCAAATCGGTATAAAAATTGTTTCATCACATTATTCATTACTTAAATTGAATATGTTCTGACTATCTCCAGATTTTCATAAATGTAACGTGACATTTTATTATAAAAGTTCTAAATATTTAGGCACAGAATTCACACTATGTATTTAAAATCTATAGATTTAGGCGACTTTGTTTGTTTTCTAATGCTATTATTAATCATTACGTATTTGTCTGTTTGTAGACCGGTCATTGCTCCTATGCTGAACACTACAACATCAGAGCACTACTCTAACTTCTGGGGTGGTTTTGATGACAACGTAAGATCTATTTATGCTAATCTTTTAACTAGAAACCTATTTGATGCAGTGTGTTAATGGTCATTGGGGTGTTGCTGTTACGCTCTTGCTAACAATGTTTCATTACTAAAGCTCTGGAAAAAAAACTGACGACTTATATAATTATATCTTTTTATTTGAAAGTTTCATTTAATTTGGTTTATATTGTGCCAAAATATATTTTATAGAATCTTGTGTCAAAAGTAACAGTCACGTAATGATATCTTGCCTCGGTGCCTAACATACTTCCTATGGCATGATTAGCATAGTTTACATTTTATTATACCACATTTGAAAATTTGTTTCAATGTCTTAACAGTTGCCGACTGTCGTGAAACACATCGAAGAACATATCAATAGTGAGCAAATCCTTGGCTTGGCTTTGCCATCAGAAGTACAAGGGTACTTCTGATTGTCAAGCCAAGCAAAAAGGCATTTTAAAATTGTTGTTGAATGATTGAGCAATGACATCATTTTATGAAGTTTAAATAGTAACTTACGCATTTTAATATGAGTAGATTGTACAGAAATAATACTAAATTAAAAAACTGCTTGAATTTTGCTTGGCAATAAATAATATGTAATAGTAATGCAAATTGTATTTACAGTTCAAAGAATAAGATTGTGACAAAGATTAATAGACATACACAAAGTATAGTAATAAAAAGAACTTCAGAAAGTATTTGTGAAGTTTTTTGTATTACTATTTGCTGACTGTTCCACTGGCTCTTCCACGACTGTTACTTCTATAGGTACAGATGGTTGCTATGCAGATCATTATTTTGTGTGAATTGAATGAAAATGGAACAAGTTATTTATTCTTTATAGTAGTTTCTGTTATTGTCAATGAAGTGTGTGTGTGTGTGTGTGTATGTGTCTGTTTATGTGTGTGTGCACGCGCTAGTGTACGTGCATGTGTGTGTATCGAATCGTGAATATGATGCACTGTGCAACTGTCCAGGGATACTACAGGAGAACGGAAGATTACATGCCGATTCGTTCACGTGAAAAGCTCGGAATCCACCGGGTCGCCTTGGTTCACTCTACTGTACTTATTGAGCTGCGCGACCCCGCGACCTCTATCATGGCCTTTGACCCCCCACCACCTGGTTACAGTGGACCTAATGATGACATCATCATCTTTGCCCATTCAGCGCGTCATTACATCGTTGAGGTGCATGTGATGAATAGTGTCTTCTATGGATTCATGCTTGTACCAATGGAAGCACACAATACTCTGGATGAAGAGAGGGAACAATTTGTACATGTCAAGCTGGAAAACATTGGTAGGTCTTCATCGAGCAGAATTTAAGTTGCTTACTGAATAATTTAATTTGACTACTTTACTAGTGAGTATAAAAATAACCTTTTTTTTATTTCTAAATTGCAGAAAAAGAATTGTTTTGGGCTTTCTTTGTCTTGTGAAGAATTTTATCATGGGATGTGCTAAATAGATGCAGAATCGAGAGCAAAAAGAATTAGTATAAATGAATGTTAATTAATTTAGCTGATTTAATGTCATTTTGGTAATGTAAGTGCCTCTTAACACCATCAATGGGCATTATTACTCCAATCTAATATGCTAATTTGTTTTGGATTGTTAAGTAATCGTTCAAAAGAGGTAAAACCATTGTCTAACATACTGGTTGTATATAAATCATCCATTTACGTTTACAAGTTATGGAGTGTTCATAGCTTTCAACAAGAAGAAAGTGGGCTGTTTAGTGTCTATTACCATCAAAACTGATGTTCTAATCTGCAGAATTTGCCAAATTCTGCATATTCGGCAGAATTTCGCGAATTTTTCCAACTTAAAATTAATAATGTCAGCGAAATTCCAGCTATTAAATGCATTTTTGTTATGAAAAATAAATTTGAAAGAGTATGTCTTAACTTTGTTAGGTAGGTGATTTATGGATGTAGTACATTCTGTGGCTAAAAATTGAAATTAAGTCATTTTTCAGAATGCTGCAAAAATCCAAGACCATCAATTAATACTTGTCTTTTATATTTTTAAATGTCTTTGTTTCATTTTTTGTAGTCTTTGATACTCCACTAAAGAAATTGTCATATATGAATCCGCCGGCACGACCACAAGGAAGATTGAATGTGGATCAGGTAAGACAAAGTCTCCATAGTAACATTCTTATCAGTTGTTTGGTGTTAATGTGTTCCTACAGGACTATGTAAAATATTTTTAAAATGATTACATATTTAGTGACTTCTAAAATGTGTTTTATATCATTGCGTATTTGATGTTCTTCTGGTGTAAATAACATCAGTTTGCTGTAGTCTAAATATGTTTCATGCTAAATAAAGTTTTTATGATGAAATCTTTGTAGTTATATTCAGTTTGTGTATGAAAAAGCGATTCTCCTCGAAGACTTTACCATGGGAGACTACTTCAATGCATTGTACAGTCTCTGTATTAGGACATGTATTAACATATTGCAATTATTCAGCAAGCATGCATTGAAATCACTTTGTGTAAGTGAAAGGTATTGTGTGATACGAGAGATGTTGTACTAGTTTCTCTATTGGACAGATCTATATGATAAATCTTGACCGACGGAAAGACAGAATGATGAAGATGGATGCCTGTTTGAAAGAGCTCAGCATTGATTACACTCACGTTCGAGCTGTGGATGGCAGGTTGGTTAGAATTAAAGATTGCAGCTGATTAATATCAATTAGGCATGCAAATTAATCATTACATATGTAAGTGCTGTCATATATAAAAGTAGTTTTATTCATTTAAATAAAAATTTACTCGTGTCTTCCTGCAGAAGATTTGTAAGGTAATAATTGTTGTTACTAATGTACTGATTAGTTTAATGTTTCTCGACACAAATTGTAAGTGTTTCTTGTTTTGCGACGCATACAGATGTTCTTTGAATGAGTTGTAACACGTTTTACTGTATGGTGAAAGAAAAAGACCTATTAGAGTTACTACTGTTATTATTTAGTATTTTAAAGTGTTTTGTACACACGGTTAGAGCCGATGTAGATGACATTAGAGTATGTGCGTGGTCTTTGGCAGGTAATTGGTTATGTTGGTTGGTGTTATATATACACTGACGCCTCTCTCTCTGTGAATGTGTTATCAGACAGTTGAACGACTCCTACTGTCAGTCTCTCGGCATTAAGATGATGGCCGGCTTCTCTGATCCTTATGGAAAAAGGTTTGTTGATGATTCTAGCTGATGATTCTTTTTATGTCTAAGTTCCTTTTTCTCCTAAAAACATAAACGTGAAATTCTGAACAGAATGCAGTGTTCTACAACTTTAATTTTCTACTAACGTCAAATGATGGTGTAATAGCTTAGTGTCCAGTTTATGAATAATTATACATTCAACTGTTTTGTATAAATACAGCGCTTTTCAACCGTTTGATATTCACGGAGCACTTAAAAAATGTGAATCTCGGCCACGGAGCACTACTGAAAATTATATTACTTGCGCACTATAAATTTATGTATAATTACACTTTCGTACACAACTATACAAATATAATAACTCTCTAGAGTCTACAAGGTTAAGAAAGCATACATTTCAGGCTTTGCCCGCGGACCACCAGGCAACAGTCCGCGGATCACTAGTGGTCTGCGTACCACAGGTTGAGAACCGCTGGTATAAAACATTTAATCCAGCTATTCATTTAACTGTGTAATAAATCATTGATGTGTGCATTCTTTGTGTCGTTAGAGAAATGACGTTCGGTGAAATCGGTTGTTTTCTCAGTCACTACAACATTTGGCAAGATGTAAGTAGAATTTGAAACACAGATTCCTAGAGTACAAAGTGGGATTTGCATGGGGGGGGGGAGGTTGGGGTTGAACTCCTCCCTAGAAATTTCGTTCAACCCCGATAATTCAGAATTTTTTTCAACCCTCCACTAACACAGATCGATGTCAAACGCCCCGTTATAAACTCTCAGCCCCCCCCCCCACTAAACACGATTTTTGCTTGGTCACTTTCCGTCAGGTTCATTATCTAAAATTTTGAGGCCAATCCCTACAAACTAAAAATTGTCGACTCGTTATAAAATTTGACCCCACACCACTGGAAATTTTGTTCACCCCCCTGGGTCAAATTAGACAAATTCCACACTGCTAGAATACATTTCATGCAGATTTTAACTGCTCTTCATTGAAATGCACTATCGTTTTCGTTTATTGTTTTCCTAAAGAGAAGTTACATTCATTTGTTGGCATAGTCAAGGCCTCTGATAGCTTTATTGGTTAGAATAGTTGTGAACAGTACTGACTAATGTATTTGACAGTGTTGTTGATTGTTCCAGCATTTAGAATTGTTGATTGTACCATACTTTATAGTACTTCTATAGTAGTAGTACAATAAGACTGTCTCTTAATTATCTCCTCTTTCTCGTTGCTGTGTCTTGAAGGTGCTGGCTCGGGGTCACAAGACGGTGATTGTGTTTGAGGACGACGTCCGTTTCCGTCCGTACTTCCCCCAGAGACTGCAATACTTGATGCGTGACCTCAAGCAACTCAACGTCGAGTGGGACTTGATGTAAGCGTGGGTTATTCGGTTTAAATTTGTTATCAATTTATGATTCGTATACGTTTTTGGATTGTGAGTACGTTAAAGGTGACGGGGATTTGGGTTTTTCTGTCATTTTTGTTATGCTGTACTTCTGTTTGGAAAAAAGTCTTGTGACAAGCAGACATGTTAAATTACTTCAATATTGGATTTTTTCGATGTAATTATTTTCATGCTTTACATTCTGATTAGACAGTCGATTTTGCATTTGCGTTGACATCTTATGAAAAGCATAAGAGCATTGATCACTTTTTTTATAGTATATTTTAAAAACAAATAATTTATTATGTTAAAATCATTGACTGGAGTCCATAATGTAGAAATGAAGAATTGAAGGCAAACAAAGTCTAGAGTGTATAATTTTTTTTTGGTTTAGTTTAAAAATGATAAATTAAGAATTTAATGAAGCTTCAAACCCCTAATGCATTCGAATTAATACTAAATATTAACATTCAATGTCAGCTTTCATTGATTTATCTATACAAAATTTCCACTATACGAAATTCTATACGAAATTCCCAGCTATCTAGGTCGCAAGCGGTTGTACACGGACGACGAGCCGTACGTGGATGGTTCACGTAACCTCGTGTGGCCTCTCTACTCGTACTGGACGCTCAGCTACATGCTGTCACAGCGAGGCGCTTGGAAGCTCGTCCATCAGAACCCGCTCGGCAAGATGCTGCCCGTCGACGAGTACCTGCCCATCATGTTTGACAAGCATCCGCAGTGAGTAGTGCGCTTTGCAATTCCTGTTTGGTTTTATATGTCATTTTGATATAGACTCAAATAGAAGTCTAGTAGAATATGGAATCTTCAACAATCATTCTGGATTTAATTTTAGTCTAATTGCGTGGCAGCGGAAGGCTAATAGGTAGGATTAACATGTTCTAAAGTGTATTATTTCGTTCAAACTTAATTTTCTTGCAATTAAAACTGGAAATTTATTTTGTTGTGTTTATTTAAAACATACAAAGGAGAACGAATTACAATTTTAGGCAGCTAATACAAGCACAGTGATAGGGTGAAAAATGAATAAATTGTGATATTATATAGTTTTGAATTTTGTCTGCAGAATTGCTAAAATCATTATTATGAATTTATGTATATAGCAGTTACGAAATCATAATTGCTAATTGAAAGTGTTAAAAAATTAACTGGTCATATCTTCCAAGGAATATTATATTACACAATTGCTGCAGATTTTTGAGTTGATGTCTAACTTCGACGCTTTCTCCTAACAGAGACAGTTGGAAGGGTGAGTTTGAGCCGCGCGACCTCGTCACAATGTCTGCCTATCCTCTGCTCGTTGAGCCGACACACTACACAGGCGAGCCAGGCTACGTCACCGACACCGAGAACTCTCCGATCATCAACGAGCAGCTGATCAGTGTCGGTGGTCATATGAAGGGAGATCCTGATCCGATGCCTTCACCAAGCATTTCAACTACCAACCATGACGGACGTGACGGCAGAATGGGAATTAATATGGGAGACGAGTTATAGTAAATGAAGTTAAAGTTTTGCAAGAATTGAATAAGTGCCATTATTAATAAACTATTTTAAAGCAAACGTGAAGTGTATTATTTAATGTTGAGTGTTCATGAGTGTTCATCTGTTTTGTTCTCTGTGACTTGATTGATGTTACTATGCTTAACACTGATGCTCGTTTTAAATACTCTCGTCAACAAATACTCGTTAATTGTGGTTAACTTACTCGTTACTATGCAGTGTTTGTAAGGTAATTGATTTCTAATGTATTTCTGATATATATGATATTAGTTCTGTACTGTACAATGTGCCTGAGCTCTGTGTACTCTGCTGATCAATGCATTGTGTGATTTTAACATTGTAAAACTGGCTACATTCTACATATTCACATGAATGATTTTGTTATTGAAGTAAACTAAATCTTGCCATATCATGCCCAGGGTGATGCTTATAATATGATTAAATACTGATGAAGTAACTACAGCTACTAAATTACCCTAATACTGTTTTTGTTAACATATCGATAACATATTTATTATGCAAATAGTTTGTAGTGAGGTGTTAGATGTCCGTTATGTTAATGTTGGGTATTTTAGTGCCGAAACTGTACTGTTGTTCAGTTTGTCTGTAGTTTTTTAATTTGCATTTGTTAGTAAATAATTTATACATCTTATATTCTGGTGCTATGTATGTCTGCATTTTTATTTCGTAGATATTAACAAAATACTTATTTCATTATAAATATGGTTTTTTGGCGTTGTAGGAGAATGTTAAAAATTAGATAGACAGATCATAAGGTAACTAATGAAGAAGTGTTAGAACAACATTCATTTCCTTCAAGAAGTGCGTTTTAACTTGGCAACTCTTTCGCTGGAGTAAAATGAAGGAAATTAATAAAGGAAAGCTGGAGTTTACGGATCAGTTACTGAGCAGTTCATTGGTGAGGCACATCTGTTACATGTTTGTTGGAGGGTAAGATTAATGAACAAATATCAAAAGGCAGACCGAGGTTGACATGGATGGATATTTTAATTTGGACTAAATTGGACACATGAGAGAGTGACACATGAAAAGCGGAAGACAGAAGTGAGTGGATGGACGTAGTTGTCAACCTTCTTTTAGAAGGCGACACCTAATTGATTTATTTCTTTTTGTGTGTGACCACAGTAATGTTATTTAAATTCTCCTCATATGATACAAATAGCTGCAGTGCCTCAGACAGAAAATTTTTACGATGGAGTATGCATCAAAATTGCTTATGTAAGCTGACTGGATTAGTTTAACAAGATGACAAAGTAGGGCCTTTATGTAATATAGTGTGATGCTAGGCATAATAATTAGTGATAACCTAATCATGATGATGATGAGTGATAACCTCATCATCATCATTAGTTCTCTGCCATTTGGCAGGTCCTTGGCACCCAAACTCTCCAACTTTCTCTGTTCTCTGTCCTTTTCTTTACAGCATCTGAACCTCCTTTCAAATCTGCAATCATTTCATTTCTTGATCTTCCTTTTGTTCGTTTCCATCCATTCTTCCTTCAATAACCTGTCAATAACCCTGTTCTTCTAATCAAATAACCAATCCTATTTTTTCTTCCTCTTCGTCCTTGCCTCCAGTAGCCACCTCTCTCTTCTTCTTCAGCTACTCTCTTCCCAGTCTAATGAGTTGACAGGGAGCCAGTCCCTCCTCCGGCTGCCTCCAGGGCATCCTTCCACAACTGGAGCAGTCGAGCGGTTGCAATCGGGTCG
>JAQFZK010000385.1:0-11137 GCA_034695905.1 Fridericia nemoralis | reverse complement strand
TTGCAGCATTTGCAATGTATGTAATTTTTGCAGCTGTGTTTTGCATTTCTTGCCATTTTTTTGCAGCAATTTTGCAGCATTTTGTAATTTATGTCAAACTGTGAACCCATCTTGCGTCGAATGTTTACACCAGCAAATCATTCATGTTGTGTACAAAAACATGACTTTCTTCAAAGTGAGAACTATTATTTGACAGATCCTGCCAGTAAGCTTATTGAGTACAGAAGCTGTGCATTCAATTGTTTTCCCTAAGATGTTTGTGTGTGCAGTGTAAACCAGTCATGGTTTTCTGATAAACAATGTCTTCCTCTTGGTGGGCCTCAATGTTTTAATGTAGCATTTATTAACTGTTCAGTTGTCCTGCTGTCTGATAGCGATTTACTACCGACTTACCTATTTCGTTAGCAAGATATTTGTGTAGTCGTTGTTTATTAAAACTATCTTAAGTTATAAGAATGAATGTTATACTTTGCTACTTGCTTTCTATTATGCTGATAAGCTTATTTTCTTGATTCCTTTTAATGTGTACAGTTTATTCATAGAATTACTGGTTGAGTAGAGTATTCAAAAAAAATTGTTATTAGGTAACTAAAACTGCAGTGCGTTTTCTGTTTTCTTGAATTGCGATGCGTATCTTTGTGTAACTGTGTTTCTATGTACGTGTGCGATCGTGTTTGATGCAAGTATTTGTATGTGTAAGTGCATACTTGTGTGTGCCCACACATGTGCGTATGTATTGAAATAATTGTTTGTTATGTATCCACTCGGTCTACTCTTGTCATTTATGTGCAGTTGACGAGGCGCAGATTTTGTTGGAGCCGCTTGGCATTCAGGACAAAGAGCTCGTCTTCTTTGCCGTCAATGACAACATCTCGGCGGAGCAGGCTGGTGGATCTCATTGGTCGGCACTCTTTGACTATCTTGCTACAGAACTGCTCTTTTTACCTAGCTATATCTTAACATTGAAAACATATCAGTTATAAAGAGGTGTAGTTACATGTGTGTGTAGCATTGTGTGTGCATGTGTGTGTGTGTCTTTACGCGTACTTGCACGTATATGTAAGTGTGAGTGTGTGAGTGCATGTAATAATCATGGTTTTACATTGATTTTTTATGTTTTAATAGTTACTCCAAATAATTTTAATTAATAATTTAATAATTTAAATTTTGTCCACAATTTTTATAGTTATTTTGCAAATAGTAAGTATAATGTTTAAAGTGAGATGTAGCTTCATGTGCGTGTGTGTGTGTGTCATCGGCTTCATGTGTGTGTGTGTGTCATTATAATGGGCATAGTTTTACGTCCTTTCTCCATGCTATTACAGTCTGCAAGTTACAAAAATAGTTTCCTTATCCAAGTTACTCCATCTTGAGCTTCCACAATCCTGGAATACTTTTTCTGACTAAAGGCAGGGCTAGAAGCACACCAGGTACCATGGCCTATACCTTGCAAATTTAGTGTATTTTTGATTTTATTTTGGTTGATTTTAAACAGTCAAGTTTTATGCCGGATGTTCGTCCTGGTGCAACTCTCGTTTTAGAGAAACGTTTATTCATTGGTATTTACAGCAGAACATTGGTCGAATGTTACTATGATGTGATATATTAATGGCTGACTTATTGCTTATTACTGTTGTGCAATAGGTTGCTATACGTGTTGTTATTGTTGTAGTTGTTGGTGTTGTCGTTGTTGTTGTAGGAGTCTGTTGAAGCTGTCAAAGTCTGATGCGACGTGTTATCACTATGACTCGTGTGCGCCGTCAAACATTGAAGCATCTCACGATCTCTTCAGCATAATCAATCCTCTCTTTGATGGTACTCGCACTCAAACGATTTGTCTCTCGTCATTTCTTCAAACTCAACTGACTGTTGACTATTTAAGATCCAGTGTTGTTAGTATGTAAACAACAATTTGTAATAGATTTTATTTTCAATCTAGCAATGATGGCATAGGATTCACCGGTAAAGAAAATAGTAACACTTTTTAAAATTTCTGATGATGTAGGATATTAATTTTCGCTAAAACTATCCTTATTAATTTTTTTAAAATTCCCAATCTGCTATAGTTTGGTTTGTAACACCCAAGTTTTACTGCAACAGAGTTCAAGCTGGATTAAAGACATATTTTGCATGTTAAAATTTAAATTGGTTTTAAATTATGTCATTGATTGACATTGTATGAATATTATTACTGAATACCACATGATGTGAGTAAATACACAATGTCAATGAATATTCTGTTAAATTCAGTCTGTATATTATATATGTTATGGGGTCATATTTAGTGCACTGTTAAATGCAATAAAAATCAGAGTGTGTATAGGTTAATTTAAATTTGTTTGTTTTTGTTTGTTTTGCTTGTGCTCAGGTAAACTGAAGCTCGTCGATGCAGAGACACCCCAACAGGTCAACTGTAAGTGATCAGGGTAGTCTCTGTTTCTTGTTGATATGTGTTGAATGACTGGTCCTCCGTAGTCACATCAATGGGTCAGGTAGCTTATAGACTGTCCAAGATGTTACTGATCGCGAGAGACTTGTGCAGTAGTGCTCAAGACATTTACTGTTATTTATTTCATGACAGCAGACGGATTATTATTTTTTCATACTTATTTTATTTGTAATGTGCATGTTAATGTTTTATATTGTTTAGTCAAGATGTTGAATAATAACGAAAGTATATTATTGTATAAGTATATTACAGCATTATTAGTATTTTGAATTACATTAGCAGTATATTATTGTAGAGCATAAGCACTTTCTTATTTAGCATAAGCTGTATATTTTTTAGCATAAACAATATATTAGAAGCAATCTATTCTCAGGCTTTAAATGGTGAAGAAGTACGGCTTGCTCTATTGGAGCCGGACAGCGAAATCAACTGAAGAAATTCATATAATTCATATAATTCATATAATTAAAAAAAATTCTGTCTTTCACCCGTGTTGTGCTTTTTGTTGCTCTATTTTGTGTGTTAAATTTTTTTTAAAAACCAATGTATCAGTTGAAACTTTCTTTACCAATACATTCTTGTAATGTTTGTGTGCTTGTATCCTTGCTTGTACCGACTTGTGACTGTAGCGTTAGCTTGATTATATCAGTACGTACTTGTAATGTTTGTGTGCTTGTATGCTTGTGTGCACCAGCCTGTGACTGTAGCGTTAGCTTGATTGTATCATTATGTACTTGTAATGTTTGTGTGCTTGTATGCTTGTGTGTACCAGCCTGTGACTGTGGCGTTAGCTTGATTATATCAGTACGTACTTGTAATGTTTGTGTGCTTGTATGCTTGTGTGTCTCAGCCTGTGACTGTGGCCTGTACGTGATACTCATAGTGGAACATCTGTGTCAGCAGCTGCTCTGTGATTCGTCGACGGCTCCTCTCCCTCAGGCAATTACACCAATGAGGATCAAGAAGAAACGACTTGACCTCAAAGATCTCATCTGTCACATGGCCAACGTAGGCATCTGTCGATCGACCGCAGTCTAGACAGAGCTTTGTACATGCCACAAGACTGTTTCCTTATCATTTCATCCATGTCTTCTTTACGCATCATCTGCTGCACTGAGCCTGTGTTGTGGTGCATTGATTGATACACAGAATGTGTTCCTTCTGTTCGGATTGTAAGTGTGTGTGTGTGTGATAAATTAGATGGGAGAAGCTGTTTGGTGTGTCGATTAAGATGTTTTCATTTTATTTTAATATGTAATGAAGTGGTATACTGTCAAACGAATCCATATCATTGTTTTAATTTTCAGTTAATCGTTGTGACGTTGATTTTAATTTTCAAACCAGTGTCAAGAAGTTTTGAAATAATGTGAGCGAGTCGTTATAGGAGATTCATTATTTGTTTGTTTCAAAGTGTTGAATTTCATCTAGAGTTTTCTTTCATTTCAAAGTATTGAATTTTATCTTAAGTTTAGGTTGACAGAGGTTTTTGCTCTCTTTTACGTTGGTTCATGTGTACTATTCACTATTGGATTGTTTTTATTTGTAAATAGATCTCATGTAGTAATTTGTCTGTACTGGATTGCGTGCCAGTGATGCTTTTTTTGCATTTAAGAAATGATTTAACTTCTGAATATGTTGCTTATTGGCATAAGCATTATTTTTTGGAGCACTGTCACTGTTACTGAGTAAAAGAAAAGCTTTGAATAAAAAATTTGCAGTTGGTAGCAAAATTTATATACCTATGATTTGGATTCATGTAGTTTTTGCTAATAAAAGTAATATGAAAGTTTTATTTAAATACCAAAGCTTTCTCTTTTGTAATTTTGTCAGTCAAATATTTTTAAATTCAGATTTGAGTGACATATTTAGTATAACTAACTCCAAAGCAATTTTTATTAGTAACTGCGGAAATAATGCCCATTTTCCTCCGGTAAGTATAAAGTTTTTTTTGCATCCAGTATGTGAAACGAAGTGTAAAGTTTCACAAATTTAATAGTTACATGTAGTTAAGTTTAGTTTATTATTTCTGTGTTTTGTCTGGTGGGTCTCAAACTCCTGGGTTTAAAATTGAGATGCCGCTCTGATAAGATTCATTTTAGACGTAATTATACGAGTTATAGATGATGTTTTGCTGCTTTTGAAAATCGAGTGTAATTGAGCTTATGCATATATTGTGTGCGCAAGACGTGTACTGTACTGGTTCAGATAATTTTGCTGAGCTTTTCTACTTTTGTAATTGTCAGACCTTTGAGATTTGTTTGTATAACGAGATTGTGCCAATATAATTTTGTTGTTTTCCGTTACTGTAGTATTTCTGCTGAATATTCAGCACTATTTGTTTAAGAATTTTTTAATCTGTTCTTACATGAAGAATAAGAAATGTGATACCAACAATATTACTTTTAAACTGTTGTTTGAACGGTGCTTAGTTTCATCTCATCATCATGTGTTATTTAGTGTCAGTGCTAATTTTGATTTTTTTTCTATCGTTATCATTGGATATTCAGTTAAAGAAATTGTTTTTGAATTTAATTTCAAGTTATTCTCTTTTATTAATTATAAATATTTAAACCAAAAAAATTGTAAATTAAATTAATTAAATTTACAATTTGATTCTGTGATACTGATTTTATACACAGCTTCCCTGGACAAAATATGTTACCCGTGTCATCTGTTAAATTCTGCTCTAAGTCTGGAAAGTCTCTGGAAAGGTAGTGGCCCAAAACTGCACATACTATTCAGAAAATGTGCGATTGTTAAGCATGGACATCAGGATAATCAGAGGTGTTATTGACTCCACCTGACGACTGAATACTGAAAACAAAGTATAGCAGTGAGAAGATGCACAGATGCTGCCTTGTATTATTAAACATTGTAGTTCTGAGACATCAAAGATTTTTGTGAAGGACTTTGATAAACTCAACATTCAACATCAAAAACAATTCTAAGTTAATGTAAGTCCCCATAGATTCATAGAAAATATATAGTTAGGTGCACATAAATGCACGTAGTGAAATAGCATATAAAATAATTAGTAATAAGTAACAATTACGTAAGGAGATTGTAAATGAGATCATATTGCCAGCTTTGCATAATTCATGTTTATCTGATATTGAAAGTTCAATTAATTTCACTACAGAAATATTTACAGTTCAAATCTTAAATAAATTTATTTTTCAAACGTTAACTACGAGGGGCGTTCCAAAAGTAATGCACCATGTCAATTTGTGAAGTCAGTATTTATTGGACAGTTATGAAATTTTTACACAGTATCAGAAAACTAATGATGAAGAAATATCTATTTTTATAGATAGTTATCGTTAAGTTCAACCACCTTACGCCATCTTGAACCGAGACTGTATGCCTGGACGGTTACATTTGAAAATCATTAACTTGGGCCTTTGGATGTGTTTTCCAAGCAAATCATGCGTCAGTTTGCTGAAGAGATGAAAGTCGGATACTACTAGGTCAGGGCTGTGTAACCCGGATGTGGCTTGGCAGTCCATCCGACTATGGAGATGGCTTCCATGGTTCAGAGACTGCTGTGAGGTCGTGTATGTGTTGTCATGATGCAGCAACACATCCTGCATTGACCTTGTGGGTATTCATCAATCAAAAGTCGTATGCAGACATGCTGAGAAAACTAACAGAAACGACTACAACGAATCCGAATCATACAGTGAATGCAGGATGTGTTGCTGCAGCATGACAACACATACACGACCTCACAGCAGTCTCTGAACCATGGAAACCATCTCCATAGTTGGATGGACTGCCAAGCCACATCCGGGTTACGGCCCTGATCTAGTAGTATCCGAATTTCATCTCTACAGCAAACTGGCGCATGATTTGCCTGGAAAACACATCCAAAGGCCCAAGTTAATGATTTTCTTGTTACTGTCACAAAACAGTGGCTTAAAGATGCGGGATAGAAATGTAACCGTCCAGGCATACAGAGTCTCGGTTCAAGATGGCGTAAGGTGGTTGAACTTCATCAAAAATGTTTATAAAAATATACATTTCTTCCTCAATTGTGTTCTGATACTGTGTAAAAATTCATAACTGTCCAATAAATACTGACTTCACAAATTGACATGGTGCATTTCTTTTGGAACGCCCCTCGTACCAACAACTTTTGTATAAAGATTTTAAAGAAAATTTATAGTTTTTTTTTAATAAGAACCTAATATCTATTTGTATAAAACATTCAATCATGGTAACGTAATTTCATTTGTAAGCATTACGCTGTGCATTTGCATATTGTAACACTGATTCACAGAAGTCGTGACAGTAAAACGGAATGGAACGCTGTACAGTGTACATCCAAATACAATCACGATAGAGAAGCACAAGCATAACAATATTAGCAAACATTCAAATTAGAGACACCAGATTAATGAATTACAAGTTACAGCCAGTAACAGCACTTTTATAGTAGCTTTGCTCTGTTTATCCAGTTCACAATTCTCATGGCCACGGCCAGGTACTGATGATCCATGAAATCCTTCTTTCATGGGAGCATATACAAAATCTCGGCGTAAACATTCGTAGTAACCTTTTTGCCTATCAGGGGTTTTTACATAAATTACTCGACTTGTTAGTAAAGCAAAATTTCCGTTTCAGCCATTGACCAGAAATTAAACCAACTCCAGACGTTGTCAGAAACTCATCTGCTAAATCAATCAATATTTATTTAATCAAACGACAAGCAGTACAATTAAAGAATATAATGAATAACGGGCTACTAGCCAACGAAAGAATTTAAACACAGCTGGTCACCTAATGGCGCTAGGCTATTACATTTTAGAAATAAGTAGGCCCTATGTAAACGTTAAATTCAAGAAATATATAACTTGACATTCAGAGTAGGCCTATTTAATATTTGATCACAATCTAAATATACAGCGCTCTATATAGCTTTCTCTCTTTATGTGTCAACTAATCATTTTGCTTATTTGATTCCTAGATACAAAGGCAAAGCATTACAGTTTATTTTACCAATATCAGACATCAATTTTACTAGTTGTGAAACATCATGTGACTACTTCATAAACACAAAAGAATTTCAACAAATAGTTCACAGTACTGAACCTCCGTTTGCTGTACAGATTGCAGTAAATATTAAGTAATTATGTTACTATATAAAGCAGTTTATAAATTATTACACATGTATTTAAGAAATGAATTTAAGAAAACAAAACAATGTTCATAAGGAAATAGCACAAAAAGAAAGAAACTTAAATATCGATAGCAAAGGACTGTCAACAATGTGACTACTTAATTGTACAAGAAATACATCGACTAGTCAAATAAAGATATATGACCGTTTTACGATTTCGACATTTCTTTAACATTAACTTGTTAACAACCTCGGCTGTTTAAGTCATCCATTTTTGGAACATCAGAAATCTTTCGGGGAAAAGTAATGTTTTACATTTGCATACCGTAACACTATTTATTCTATCTACCTCGAAAGAATCTTAAGCCTACATACATTAGGCTACATACTCAGCGTCATCACTACGAGAAATGTCGCTTCGTCTACTTCTAAGTTCACCTGCTATTCATATTTGTCGGATAAAGTTTCGACAGGCAATAGTATTTGCATGATTTCGCCTTTGCCATTAAATTTTGTGATTGATTTCTTAGAATGTTTCAGACGCCATCTGTGAATCCATTTGTAAACGGGAAACGAGAAAGCAAACATCGCAGACTCGGCTTCTATCGCGTCTAGCAAACCTTCTGTTTTGTTGAGAATTGTTATCACGTTCTGACTAAGAACTCTCTCAGCAATTGCTCCTGATATTCCAGTAATGAGACTGAGCATTATTATAGTAGTCAGTATAACGTAGATGAAGTAACAGAACATCACTTCGGATGTCATGTTTTCCGGCAAAAGATTATCGCTCATCATCAACTTAAAAATGCCAACCATTCCGTTAGACCACTCGTCGAAGGGATAGAGGCTTTTGGCTGGACACGTCGGATCGTGAACGGTTAAGAGAAATAAAGTATTGAATGACGACGCTACAATAACATACACCGTCACGAACTCGATGATAAACGAAAACATTTTACAAATTGTCAGAATAAATCTGCTGGACGCGTTAATCAAAGAACCGACTCGCATAGAGTAGAGGACAACGAAGAATCGCAGGATAGTTCCGCCTACAGCGAACAACATTCCCAGAGTTCCGAAGTAAGCTTTCACGTGCACAGATTCGATGTTGGTTTCAACGATGCTTTGACTGAAATAAACTAAGAACAGCATGAAGAGAGTACACCACGCTGAGCCGACAGACAGCTGACGGCTGACGTACGACACCTGCATTCGTCTGCGGAAGATACGTCGAATAATAGTCAACATTGAGTCGTTGCGAAGGTTGCCGGAGCTGTTGAAGAAATGACGTGTGATATATCTGGACTTGAGGAACATATCAGCGAGTAGAATATATAGGGACGAAAAAAGAAGAATGAATTTAACGCACATCAGATAATAATTGGTCTGCAGAAATGGATCGGTAGATACCTCTCCGGTAACGTTGTCGTATTTGAACAACGTAGAAATGTCCATGCCGCAGGTTTCAGTTAGTTTTATTACTGCGGATGGAATAAATGATTGAATGTTATCAGACGAAGTATCATTGAGGTTTGTCAATGACAGACTGCTGCTGCTGTTCTGAATGGCAAGTTCAGTAGCAGACTTCCACAGAAGAGGCTGCATTCGCTGGCCTGCGTTGGAATCGCTGAAGATAAACGCAAACATTCCAAAATCAAATGTTAATGCGTAACCGAAGCAATTGACCAAAAATTTTGTCCAACAGTGACAGCTTGTTTTATATTTGATCCATTTTAGAAGAAACAGACACGAGGAAATGCTCTGTAAATCGTCATCCGACATCGTGGGTAAATCTCTAGACGCTAGCAAAGTCAGCAAAAATGAGTTTGAGTCCAGTATGTCTCCACGCTCATAGTTCGTAATGTCGTAATTGGATTCCTTGTAACTAGCTACCGTTCTGTCCTTGCTCTGCACGGACTCGTAACCTTCAGAGTTAGAAATTTTACGGGTACTAGCAGAACAGCTGCCTTTTCTTTTCTTTACGAAGTTTTTCTGCATAAAAACGGAATACTCGGACACGTCGAACACAGTTGATTTAAGCATTCCATTTACATCGAGTAGAAAAGTAAAGTATTGCGGAGAACCTTTAAGGACGGCAAGCTCCAGAGCTGTCAAACCGTAATCGTTCCTAGCCTCTATTAACATCTCTCTGACTACAGTCCTTCCAAACGCTTCTAACAACAGATTAAAGCAGTTTATTGATCGCTGGTAGTTTTTTCTTGATTTCTCAGCGAGGTAGTGAAAAACATTGTTTCCTTCGTCGTCTCGACTTCTAATAATCTGCGGGCAGAATTGGGCGAAAAGGCAGACCATTCTGGCGCTATTACTGTAGGCTGCGAAGAGAAGCGGCAGCTTTGTTTTCCTGATCATCTTTTGTTGAACTAGCGACGATGCCCAATATCCATGGAAAGTATAGAATAACGGATTAATGACAGTGATGATAAATAAAATGGTGTAAAGAATTATCAATTTGATAACATCAAGAAAGTAACATGAATCTTTGAATACCTCCTGCTCTTCGTTTTTCTTTGTCCACTGCTGTCCGCTAAGGCAACTATCATATACATCCGCGTTTAGCTTTTGAATTTGACTCAAAATCGAATATACCTGGTTAACGTTTCCACCCTTTACGATTTTATAAAAAAGAAAGTTTTTAAGTTTCTTTTTGCGCTTATTTCTATCACTTTCTCCTAGATTTTGTTTCTTGCTAAAGTGTTGAATCAGTTCCAGAATTGCATCTTCTTTGATGGCATTACAAACAAGTTGTTCTCTTGACTCGGCCGTCGAGTTCAAATCAAATTCGCTTAGAGAATTGTCAAATATATCCAAATCGTTATCGATATCCATTTTTCGTTGCGAATATCAGCCGACTATAGATAACTGTGAAAAGAAAGTTACAAACAACGCAACATAAGCGAATGCTGATTGCAGCTAAATAATAATTTACTTAAAGTATTCTTCAACTACTTCGATAGCAGTTAGAAAAATAAGCAATTACATTTTAAGTATTTATACCCTGGAACAATATTTCAATTCTTTGCAATATAGAACAATTGAGTCACAAACTATCTACACAATATAAAATAATCATTCGTCATATAATTTGATCATTCGTATGATCAAATAAATTTATTAGTCAGTAATCATTAGTTTCTATCTCACTTAATCTCTTTCACTCTCTTCCTATCTATCTACGTTTAGTCTCCTTCACATTGTTTTTCCTTTTTGTCTCTCTAATTCTGGGTTTGGATCTCATCGTCCAGATAATATACCAGAAGTACGTTTTAGTATCGTATATTATAGAAAGCGGCTAAAGGGTACATTTTAGGTCATTGACTCGTGACGATGGATGTGGCAGCAAGGGAAGAAGGTACTATATTAAATTTTCTTTTAGATATTATGCCTCCAAATGATTTTGAAAATGTGTCAATGATATGTAGCCTGCAGGTGCATTGAAAAATATTCATTGTCAATGAGTAGCCTACCGAAGCTTGACGTCGGGTCGTCTGACCCGTCTTAGCATGAAAATTATCATCATCATGTCATGATGATGAAAACAGTCGTAAACT
>JAQFZK010000384.1:0-11138 GCA_034695905.1 Fridericia nemoralis | reverse complement strand
CTTCAGATGTGAAGGTGAAACCAGCTTCAGAGGTGAAGGTGAAACCAGCTTCAGAGGTGAAGGTGAAACCAGCTTCAGATGTGAAGGTGAAACCAGCTTCAGAGGTGAAGGTGAAACCAGCTTCAGAGGTGAAGGTGAAACCAGCTTCATCAGTTAAACCTGAAAACTTTAGACACATGTCAAACTTTGATGGCAGGTCTAACGCCAGCAGAGTAGCATCAGTAAACAGAAATGTTGCTAAGGATGAGTTATCGCGAGTGAATGACGTAAGATCACATCCTAGAAGAACACCAGTCAGGTTGGAACAATCCTGCCGTCAGTCAGTGGCATCGGTAGATGAAGGCCACAGTGCCAGGATCGAACCGAAAAATATACATCATGCTTCAACAAATATAGAATTGAAAGGCCATGAGAAATTTGCTTCTATGGTGTTTACTAACAGTCAAGTTAAATCAGTTCCACTAGTGTTTGCTAACGGGGAATGCTTTAGTGCAGGAAGTGGGAGTTTCAAAGAGACGAGTTATAGTACGGGGCGTGAAGAGAGACCAAGAAACTCTAGAAACCCAAACAAAGTGAAATCTGATAAGTCTGAAAAGAGTGAGGATCAGGCCAAAGAAAGTCAAAGCAACGCTGCATCAAGTGAACCAGGACAAAATACTAAAAGTCTTCAATCAAAAACAACTAACAAGTCTTCAGAAAAAGTAAAATATGAACCAAAAGTGAGCAAAAATAATCCAAGAAATGTGAATGATGTCGCAAACTCAATGCCATGCGTTTACTCACGCTTTGCCCCACGCAGTGCAGTGCAAGATCACATGACACAATCTGAGCCAGCGCTCAATAAAGAAACGACCGCAACAATAACCTTTGTTGATGGTCTACGCCGGAACGAGGCTGGTCAGATAGATGTGGTTACAATTTCTGAATACATTCAAGAAATGACTCGCGTTTCACTGAATAACTGTTGCGTGAGTCTCGATGGAGGCAGTAGCGCTGGTAAAGGATTTGTGGTGTATGTGACCTGTTCAGATAGCAAGCATGCAAGTGATCTTGTAGTTGCTATTAATAGAGGAACAGAATACACGATGGTCAGCGCAGAGCTGAAGCGCAGTGATGAAAGTCTCATTGATGAAACTTGGAGGAATATCTATAGAAATGCCCAGATACTGTTTGATGCACATGAAAGAAAAATTAATAATATTTTGTCAGAACTCAAAAAGCTTGAACCAGCAACTAAGAAGAAAAATTATCAAAATTTGGATGAATGGGAAAGAAGGAAAGAGATGAAAAAACCACTCCAAAGCAAGCATGACGAACTGTGGCTTCAGAAAGATGAATTTCAGACCTTTCTGGACAGGCTACATGAGGAGCTGTTATTGCTCAATGGAAATTCCAACATTCGAGATTTAATAAAGAAAGTAAAGACGAAGTTTACCCTGGAATCAATTAGATTCGAAAGCTGCCTGCCAATCTACGCAAAGAAGAGTGATGTTATTAAAGCTGTGCTGAATAATCAGGTGAGCGTCATTCTTGGCGAGACTGGTTCCGGTAAGAGCACTCAGATGCTGCAGTACCTCCACGAGGCAGGCTTGCACAACCGGGGCATCATTGCGTGCACTCAACCTCGCAAGGTGGCAGTCACCAGCTTGGCTCAACGCGTTGCTCAGGAGATGGGAACATCTGTGGGTGGTCTTGTTGGCTATCAGGTGGGCATGCAATCGAGACGAGGACCAAACACTAAGCTTCTCTACGTCACTGATCACGTGCTGTTGAACGAATGTCTCAAGGACAGAACGTTCGCTCAGTTTTCCTGCATTGTCATCGATGAAGCTCACGAAAGAAGTATCTACACTGATCTCCTGCTCGGTTTCATAAAGCAGATTCTTCCTGAACGCAGTGATCTCAGAGTAGTGATAACCTCAGCAACAATTGATCCTGATGTGTTTGTTCGGTATTTCCGTTCGTTCAACTGTGAAGGTTCTGTCATAGACCCTTTTGTCCTGAAGGTATCAGGGCGCATGTTTCCTGTCGACGTGTATTACGAAGTGGATCGAAATGAAGATTATGTCGGTGCTGCCCAACAGAAAGCTCTTGAGGTTCATGTACAGGAGCCTCCTGGAGACATGCTCGTCTTTCTTACTTCACCCATCGAAACTGAACGAGCGGCCAAATTTCTCACATCCAGGGTCGATAGTACGGCTATTGTGCTGGAATTGCACGGCCGTTTACAGATTTCTGAACAACAAAAGGTGAGAATAACATTTAAATGAATACAAATTATGCTATATTAAAATTTCTGATGGTGAGTCACATAACTGATCAATTTTATGGAATTGTGAAAATGGTAAAAATTTGTTGTTTTGTGCTGTGATAAATAAAATTTTATTAATATTATTATTATTGTTGAAGTTCTGTTGTATAAAACATTTCAAAGTTTACTGCTCGATGTATAATATGGAAAGCTTGTAGATGTATGAATGTTTATGTAAGAATTATTTTAGACATTTAGTAACAGTAATGTTTTGGCCTAGACAAGTTAACTCACAGTTACAAATGTATTTCCACTTTTAATGTTAGTGTATAATATGAAAAGTCGTCACCGGTGCTTTATACTAGCAGGTCTTTAATCAGACTATTAAAGGGTAAATAAAGATATTGTTAACATTGTTGAATCTTTTGTTATAGATGAGTTCTCAATTAATGTTTTGTTTGCTGTATTTAGTATGTAAGGTTATAGATTTATGAATGTTTAAGTATGAAAAGTTGTAATTCTGTGTACTTTATACTGACAGGTTTTTGACAAGACTCCAAGAGGAAAAAGAAAAATTGTGTTTGCTACTAACAGTGCTGAAACTTCTATAACCATTCCTGGAGTCAAGTAAGTCACTATCTGAAAGATGTAAAAATGTTATTTATGACTGATAAATGTGTTTAAAGCTGCACTTTATTCTAATTTGATTAAAATTGTACATGTTTTATGTAATGTGCAAGGTGTCTATCAGCATTACAGTATTTCACTCCTCTTATACAATGGTTTGTCTGAAAACTAGTTGGCAATGCTTTATAAAGGTAATGCTGGTAATATAGAAGTAAAGAAACAAAAAGATGAGAATAAATATTTTCATTATTTTAGTGTAAACATGACTTTTAAGATCCCATATGTTTCCAGCAGTTTCTTCCACATGGCTGATAAAATAAGCAAGTCTGACTTCGTTGTCAGCCTGCAAGAGCCTCCCCAATAAAAACAGTTGTATTTTTAAAAAGGAACATTATTGTATAATGTTCTGTAATAAATAGTGTTTAATTATTATCAAATTAGTTTGTTTCATTGGAGACATATTATATATAGTTAGAGTCTGTAATATGTAGCTGGCAATAAAATATTAATATCTAAAATATTAAGCAGTTGTTTTATATAGGCAGTTGAGATTGAGATGTTTTTAATTTATTTATATGAAAGGTTATTGAAATATTGAATTTTATGATAATTCGTTATACAAACAATTTAGCGTTACTTTTAAAATCTTCTTATCCTTTTTATTTATTGCCATTACATATCATGTAAAGACTGAAAAATCTATATTAATAAAGAGACGTTTCCTTCTGTGCGTCTGTCTGTCCATTTGAATCCAATGCATTTCGTCAGTTTTGCCCCTTTTCACTCCAAACTTCACAATTGGGTCGCTGTTGGCAATGGATACACAGTGGAGGGGTTGGCGTCGGTGGCCGAATTGCGGGGGAGGGGGGCCCAAAAATGGAAAAAAATCCCTATTTTGGGGCATATAACATAGAATTTTTTTCCCTCCTTTTCACTCCAAACTTAACAATTTTTTCACTGTTGGCATGGACCATCCAGTTAAGGGATTGGCGTTGGTGGCGGTTTTAGGATGGCCCCAAAAATGAAAAAAAAGTTCTTTTTTCGGGGCATATAACATAGGAATTTTCTTTTTTTCTCCTTTTCACTCCAAACGTCACAATTTTTTCGTTGCTGGCATGGGACATCCAGTGGAGGGGTTGGCAACGGTGGCGGGTTTAGGAAGGGGACCAAAAATGAAAAATTGTCCCTTTTCTGGGCATATGGCATAGGATTTTGCATTTTTTTTTCCTTTTCACTCCAAACTTAATAATTTTTTCACGGTTGGCATGGGACATCCAGTAGAAAGGTTGGCGTCGATGGCGGATTTAGAAAGGGGGCCAAAAATTTGAAAATTGTCCTTTTTACGAATTATTTTATCGTCGAGTCCCGTAGAGACGAGTTGTATACATACCCGTCGAGTCTCGAAGGAAAGAGTTGTATACATATCCGTCGAGTCCCGAAGGAACGAGTTGTATACATATTTCTCTAGATGGGTTGGCGGATTTAGGGAGTGGGGCATGAAACAAAATGGTACTTAAATTTCTTTTATTTACATTATTTGTTAACCTGGGCAACGCCGGGTGACCCAGCTAGTATATATATAATTTCACTAAACCTTGAAAATGGTAGCGTAATATTATTAAATAAAAAAGTAATTGTTGCATTTGTTTCAGAATGGTTTAAACAGAATTAGAAGGTAAATAAATATTTTTATTACTATGGTTAGAATATGGAACGCTGATGATAAAATCAAATCCGTGTACTACACTACAGTATGTTGACTCACAGTTTCTACTGTGATGACTCATGTCGGGCTTTGCTTTGCTGGTTAATCACATGAACAGAATCAAATGTTTAAGTCATCTGACATTTGAAAATGTATGATATACATTATCTACATCATGTAATTCGAAGATAATTTTGATACATACAGCAAAGATTACTGATATCTGTGAGAAATTTATATTTTGAAGTATACAGGTATATATATATAAAATGTATAATATATATATATCTTGAATTCACACATCAGTGCAGTGATACAACAAACGGAAATGATAAGTAAATAGAAAAATAACTTATAGGTACTAAAACAGCAATTGGTTTAGCAAGTTATAATATACAAAAATGTATAAGTCTAGAGAATTTTGAAAGTGTGTCCACATTGCACTTTTTATGAGTCCATCTATACGTTTTCTGAGTCCATCTATATTACAAGTTAATTTATATTTATTGCACAATGAATCAAGTTCATTGCTGGATCGCGAATAGCTCAAAACAGACAAAGCCAAATTACAAGATTGTATAGTATCAAGCTTTCTCAAAAACGACAGTTTATGACGGTCAACAATATAAGACAGAGGCAGAACACCACAATAAAACTGGCATTGAAATAATCATATCTGATTACTGTGCATCTACAAACACATTGTAGATACGTGATTGACTGTGGACGAGTGAAAGAGATGACTTACGACTCGGCCCGCAACATGAGCGCGCTGGTTGTCAGTTGGACAACAAAGAGTTCGGCCGAGCAACGCAAAGGTCGCGCTGGTCGCACAGACTCCGGACACTGCTACCGACTCTACACTCACTCAGACTTTGACTCAATGAGGCCGGAGTCTGTTCCGGAGATACTCCGAGTTCACGTGGGTCAGGCCATGCTCAAACTGATGAGTCTCGGTATCCCTGATCCGACCCGCTTTGATTTCGTTCAGGCGCCGTCAAGTGATGCGATTGAGACAGCGCTGTCTGTGTTGAGAGAACTTGGCGCGTATGATGAGAATGGACTGACCGAGACGGGAAGGCAACTTTCAAAACTGACCCTTGATCCAAGAGTTGGAAAGGTTTCATCACAGTTGTATACTTTGTACATTTATACATTTGAACAGTAATTTATTATGATAGTTATAATAATAATAATAATAATAATAATAATAAAGTACTATTATGATTATTTTTTTTGTACACTGTTTTTTTTGTGCAGAAGTATAATGATTATTTCCATATTTTTTAAACTGATTACAATCTTCAGTACCTTTGTACATATCCTATGTTTTAATTAATTGAGTTAATTCATCACATTATCATGCAGAATAAGTGAAGAAAATGTGATGAATCTATTCTAGGTTATCGAGCTTCTATTGAGAATACGTTTACTAGCTGTACAGTTGCTTGCTTTGCTAGCTTTGTATTGCTTTTTATTGCTTTTTATTGCTAGCTTAACTAATTTACTAGCTAGACAATGTACAATACAATTTCTATAATTTATTTAAATACCAAGTATCACAGTAAACTACTATCTGCCCAGGTAACCCTGCTCGGGGTCGAACAGCAGGTCGGCTACGAAGCCCTCATCATGGCTGCCGTCATGTCAGCGGGGGGCAGCGTCTTCTTCCGGTGCGGCTCTGAGGAACAAAAACAGGACGCCGACCGGAAAAAGACTCGTTTTTGTGACGAGTGCGGGGACCTGGTGACCATGACAAACGTCTATCGGGAGTGGGAGGGGATCCCTGAGAGAGAGAGGAACACGTGGTGTTTCACAAACAGCATCAACGCCAAGTCGATGAGATCTGCACGTGACATTCTCAAAGAAACTGTGCAGATGTTTCAACAGGAACTGGGCCTCACCGTAGCAAAAGAATACTCCCAGCAAGCGGACGTCAACAGAAGACTGGCTAAGATCCTCTTTGATTGTTATTCGTCGAATCTGGCGCGTTTCACTGGCCACAAAGAAGCTGGTATAACATTAGCTTCATGTTGCTAATTGACTGCAATTGTTGTATTAATCTTTTCTGTATTAAATATTATTCGAATATTTTCATCTTTTGTTCGTTAATGCATTTTAAATGGGTAAAAAAATGTGTTACACATGTCATGTAGTTTTGGTATTCTGATGTTGTATTTATATCAATTTTCTGTCGTAGTTCTAGTTGCTAGTTTTTATTTTATAGTAAAGGTCAGAACAACTGAATAATTTCTCGGTACCGTTTGATATTTTAATAAGTTATTTATTTTAATATAAGTTATATTAAAGTGATATACAGTTCTTATCCATTTCATTCCAATAATGAAATTAATTTATATTGGACACCTAAATTGTTGTTCATATGTTTTCAGGCTAGCTGTAATTTAACATTTACTAAGTATAGAGTAACGTTTCTTTATAGTTATATGCATTTTACATGATAAGTCTATCATGTAAAATAATTTTTTTCATACAGTTTTGGTTGGGTGATTATAATTATTAATTACTATGAAGCTTTCTAATTGAAACTATTGCTTTAATTCTGAAATGTACCTGATATTGTACACCTAAACTATTATTTATTTGATTATTTAACACTGTTATAGTAAATTAGTAAACACATTTCACTTTTAAGTATAAATTGCCTCTTTGTTAATCAACAGGATACTGCATAGCTCGTTTCCCAACATCTTCTCTCAACATCCATCCTTCGTCATCGCTTAGTTACATCAACGAGTCTCCCACGTGGCTTGTCTACGAACAAGTTCTTACCACTTCGAGAACATTTCTTCTAAATGCGACTCCTGTTGAGGAAGCATGGATTGACGAAGCCTTGCTCACTGGTCGACTGAAGTTCTCCATGGATTCTCTCAACGCTCTACTTCTCGTGCAGAACCCGATTCGAGGCGTCGGCGAAAGCGCTATGAAAAAGCTGAAGTCGAATCGAGCGGCAGGCATCAAGAGCATGAAGGAAGCGATCCAGTCGGATGCCGTGCTTGATTTGAACATCATGGAGTGTAAGGTTGTCATTGATGCCTTCAGTGAATTTGGATCCATCTTGTTGTACGCCCAGCCGTGTGTTCTAGACATGGCTGTTTGTCATGTGACTTCATATCTCGATGAAGCGAGAGCAAAACAGAGTCGAGAATCAGCAGAGTTGCCAGTTTCCATGGCTGACCCCAATGTCAGGTTTGTTCTTGGTCAGGGAGCAGAAATACAGACGATTCTCATGGCTGGCGAAACGCGACAGGTCCGAGTAGTGACTAGTTTAACTGATGCCGCTGTATTGAACTTGTTGAAGAAGTTCGGAGAAATTGAATGCTACGAAAGAACAGCGGTAGAGTCTGGAATATGGGGATACGTCACGTTTCGGTCTCCAAACTCTGTTCGTTCGGCTCTGAAATCTGTTGATCTCTCCGATTTTAGAGTTGAAGCATGTGGTGGGCAGTTTCAACCGCAGAATGTTAAATCGACGAGATCGGCTGATTTCAGTATCAGAGTGGTAGCAGTTCGACGATCACATAAGAGATTTGGATTCGTTAATTTCAACGATGATGGCGATAGCATCAGAGTCAACGCTCGGTTAGCAGGATGCCTCAGAGTCGAAAAAGTATTTCAGAATGGAACGCTGTTCGACAGTTTGATTGCAGTTTCTCTAAATAAGAATAACGATGATCAGTTGTACTTGAGAAATGTTCCTACATGGGCTGACGAAGCTATCGTTAAGGCAGCAATGCGGCGAAACATGTCTAAAGCTGTGGAGTTTGGAGTCTGTCTGCCTCGTGTGGTCGTGCCGTCTGCAGCAATGGATGCTTTGTTTTGTGAAGGATTGAAGATGACGATAACAGACGCGTTGTGTGATGAGCTTGACTTCGATGGCGACGACTTTCACTTGAACATGCTGAATGTGAGAGAGAAGGACTTCACGGTTACCACGTTTGTCAACTTTTCCGATCCATACAAAGCACAACGTGCAGCTGAATATCTCTCTGGTGAAGCTTATGAAGAGTCATACCTTGAGGCGTCTTTGAACATGAGGGCCTCTTTCTTCATTCCACATTACATCTACGCCATCATCGAAAGAACAATCACAGAAGAACTGAGAGCGTTGGAGAATCAGACTGGAATGACTGTCAGAGTCGATCATCGAAAAGCTGGTGTTAATATACAAGTTGAAGCCGAGTCATTCAACAGCTTGGCCGAGACTAAGACTCGTTTGAATCAGTTCATTAATGGCACACAGATGAACTTGGATGAGTTGCAGCTTAGAAGTCTCAGACAATCTCGTTTACTGAGGGAAATCGAAGCCCAGCTGAAAGTGAAGTGTCGCCTGGATGATCGACGATCTTCTTTGTTTATACACGGAGACATGACGTCATCAGCGGAAGCAAAACAACGTGTCGAGCAATTCTTCAGAGTGGCGGGCAGAGAACCGATGCGGGAGATCAAGTTGCGGAAAAGTGGCTACCCCACGGCCGGGTTGATGAAGGCGCTCGTCCTGGAGTACGGCTGTAATCTGGAGGGTCTGCACCAAGTGGTGGAGGCTACTCGCATTGAACTGTGCATTAAGAAACATACTATAAAAGTTCAGGTAATAATTAATATAATAATATAGGCTTCTTCAACATTTTTAAATTAGTTTTTTCAAATAATTAAATGTTGAACATTAGAATTACATGCACATTACTTGTGTATTACATGTATATAAAGTTAGAACGTATAAGTTCTTTAAATTTTAAAAACTGGATAACTTAGAGTAATTACCAATTGGATAATAATTGTTGTACTACATTTATCGTATCTTAGTGGACCCTAGTGTTCTAGATATTTTTTGGCATTGTAATTTTAAAGCATTCTCTTTGAAGAAGATTTTTATATTTTTCTCTTAACTTAAGAACATTATGATTAGCTAAGTAAGGCACTGCAGAGAAATACATTTTAAGTGGCATTTTGTTTGTACTACAACTCTTTGATTTTTACTGCCTGGCCACTGCAGTGCATAAACGATACAAATGTCGCTGTTCTTTCAGTATTTCTCAATTGAAGACTGACAAGTCATGATTGTTGTGCAGTGTAACGACGAATCCTATGAGAAACTTCTGAAGGTCGTTGATGAAAAGGCCGCTTCACTTCCAGGCGACAGACAGGAGGGGCAGACAGCCCCCGATTGTCCTATCTGCCTCACCCCGGTCGACTACTCGGACTGCTGCGTCATCGAGGCCTGTGGTCACTTCTACTGCACAGCATGTGCCAGAAATCTCATCGAGAATTCTCAGACGAACAACATGATTCCCATTTGCTGCGCTGCCGAGAACTGTGAGCGGCCTTTGGTTCTTCAGGATTTCAGAAACTTTGGCTTGTCAATGGAAACGATCGGCAATGTGGCGTTGAGAGTCTTCATGCAGGCGAACTTGAAGACATTCCGGAATTGTTTGACAACAAACTGTCCGATGGTTTACAAGAAGACCGGCTGGGATAACGATGGCAGCTTGAATGCTGAGTCAGGCTCTCAGAAAAAGCACAAGTGTGAATGCAGCCTGTGTCACGTGATCATCTGCACTAGTTGTGATGTATGTAGTAATAGCTGAGTACACAATACTAGTTTTGAGTTACTTTGATATTGTTGTGATTTTAATCATGTTTAATATCTGTTAATGTAACCAGGGATTTTGCATCAAAATAGTATCAATTTGCTCTATCTATAGTTTTCCTGATAATAACAGAATGCAACCACTTATCTAGAAATTATAGTTGATGAACAATAGTAACAGAATGCCTTCCACATACAATATACATCTGACAACGGTAGTAACCACTGTTGAAATTTGAGTAGAGCAACTATCAGGCACTAGAACTCCTTGATGAATATCACCGTAAATGAATAAATTTAATATAAATGAATGCCATTAGTTGCAATCTTTGACAAACATAGTAACTGAAACATGTGTGAAGAACACATTAAGAATTTTGTAAATAAATAGATTCTGCTACACTATTGATAAGCTTGAAAGCAAATTGTATTTTTACTGCATAGGTAAATAAGATATAAAATGAAAGCAGTTTCTCTGTGGAAGCACCCACAACATTGAATGCCTTGCCAATTGAACTACAATATTCCCAATCACATGTTAAAAAAAAAATTAAACTCCTCTATTCACTGTTTCATTTTTCATAAATCTTTCTGCATTGTGCAATGCCCTATGAATGACAGGCCATTACATTATATGGCGCCGTATGGATGACATGACAGTGTAAGTTTGCCGGTTTAGTATATATGTTGTAGTTATATTCTTTAACATATACTCACAATACCCTATGGACTCTCAGTTCAGTCAAACTTTGATTTCGGTCGCAAGTCAGACGATCATCACTCAATGGAAAACTTGAAGTAGTTTGGTATCTATCTATCTATCGTATACACACAACGGAGTTCAACCAAGCAGCAGCTTCTTCATTCACACTGTTGAGAGTCGGTAATCCTCCAGGTAGTTTCGTCAGGGGACAATCTGCGACAATGTGGTTCATTGTCTGCAG
>JAQFZK010000383.1:0-11146 GCA_034695905.1 Fridericia nemoralis | reverse complement strand
AGAAGGAAGTTGTTTGGGAAAACGTCTAACCCGTGCAAGCATGGAAAACGGACGTAAAACGTTGATGATGATGATGAAGGAAATGTTTGATTTTCTTTAGATATTAAATAACTAAAATGTGATATCTCTCCCTAATCCATCTCCAATAAATCTCTGATATATCTATAATCTGATATATGTCCGATTAATTTGTACACCTCGCAAGATAAATATTTTCATGGCGTACATCTTTAAATGAAAGTATACTGCTCACGCAAACAGTGGAATATAGGCTTTGGAAGTTGAACTAGCAATATAATAAATGTAAACAGCGGTACTTACTGCACGCAACATGGCGCCTGATTGACAGATATGACTGACAGCTCGGCGAATGCAGACACAGTCTCCGCCTCCTCCTTGAGTCTGTGCTGAGATTCCAGGTAGGACCAGCCAATCGTCTGTGAGTACCGTGCCAGGCACGGCCAATAGGCGACTAGAAAAAAACAAGTCGCATAAAGTTTTATCGTATCGTCCTTTACTTCTCAATAGCATCCACTTAGAATTGGTTGTGGTTAGTCACTTGCAACATAGATTGCGGAACCAATGTCTGAATGAATAAAGTGATGCTTGACTTCGTCGCGATGTTCTTTAATCACAATCAAATATCGATCAGGGTTAATTCAAGATTTCTCAACTGGAAGAATGAATATACTTTTGAGATGCGGTTGGGGTAAGAATGCACTGCGAAACTTTCAAGATAAATTAATATCTCTCCTCTCTACCACTGTAAGGCTATCATCCCCCGGATTATATCAAAGAACACATTACGTAAAGTACTTTTTAAAATTATCACATTGGTTAAATATTACAAACCAAAGTTGTACAGCTCAATAGTTAAGAATATCAAGCCAATGAAATCAGAACAAGAGTATTTTAGTGACAAGTTGACAACTGTTGCATGGTTGTATGTAACAACTGTTGCATGGTTGTACGTACTCTGGTGTTTTATCGTTGTTGAGAGAACATCGAGCGCAGGTTTGCAGGGAATTCTGTAGAGTTCCGACTCCGCCGGCAGTTCAACCTGATGGCAACGCAACAACAAAACAATTAACAACACTCGACACAACCAGACAACAGAGTACACAATAACAAAGTACACAACAACAAAATACAAGACAACAAAGTACATGACTATAAAGTACACGACAACAAAAAATACGACAACAAAGTACACGACAACAAAGTACACGACAACAAGGTACAAGACCACAAAGTACACGACAACAAAGTACACGATAACAAGGTACAAGACCTCAAAGTACAAGACAACAAAGTACAAGACAACAAAGTACAAGACAACAAAGTACAAAACCACAAAGTACTCGACAACAAAGTACTCGACAAAGTACATGATGACAAAGTACATGACAACAATGTACACGACAACAAAGTACAAGACAACAAAATACAAGACAACAAAGTACAAGACAACAAAGTACACGACAACAAAGTACAAGACAACAAAGTACACGACAACAAAGTACAAGACAACAAAGTACAAGACAACAAACTACAAGACAACAAAGTACACGACAACAAAGTACAAGACAACAAAGTACAAGACAACAAAGTACAAAACCACACAGTACAAGACAACAAAGTACACGACAACAAAGTACTCGACAAAGTACATGACGACAAAGTATATGACAACAATGTACACGACAAAAAAGTACACGACAACAAAATACAAGACAACAAAGTACACGACAACAAAGTATAAAACAACAAAGTACAAGACAACAAAATACAAAACAACAACATAAGAAGTGAACAAACACAGACCATTTCAACTACAACTACAACTTGATGAAGACCATCTGATAGTATCAGTAATATGACTAATAAAACACTGATGATATTATCATCAAAAACATATCAGTAAAAAATAACAGTACACCAAGGTTTCTCAATAGAATTCGCGAGGGTATTATTATTCTGATCAAATTTCATGCAATGAAGTTCATTCATAACAACGCTGACATAAGTACGCAAGCTTTCTTCTACACTTGGTGGACCTTGTTTGCATTTCAACAGCTATACATTGGTAATGAACAACAGGGTAACAATCCTTAAACAAACTAAATAAAGAGCTTGCTAGAACAAACCAGCATGAAAGAAAATAATATCACCTCTTTAATAAATCAGGAACATCATACAATGTATTTGAAATTATAAATACAACACATGAGCCAGAATTATTTACCTTTAAGTGAGAAGTTTTAAATATGGCTGACCGGAACACAGTAACAGTTCTAATCAGCTACAAATTAATTAAATTCATCACAAATTTTGTAATGAATATACTGTCCGTAACAGTTTTTATAAACAATCAAACATCATCTGTACACTGTGACCAACACACTCCTAAATTATTATTACCTGTTCCTCCAGCAGCGCCCTCAGACAGCACTCTACCGACTCAACGAGGGGGGTCAGTTCATAGCCCCCCTCCAACACAAGCACCACCCTGCCACCAGCCAGGGTCATCAGCTGTTGCGTCAACTGACCGAAACCTACGAGACACAAAACAAATGACATGTTACGTCATGTTACAAACAAAGGCACAAAACGGATGCTTTACACGACGCATAAAGAAGAAGAGCGATAACAGGTCGGCATATTACATAGAGAGACGCACAAAGGAAATGTTCAGCAACATGGCAATCTGCTGTACTACACAATAGAGACAGCACAAAACGTTCTTTTCTTATCAATTCAGTGCATAAATTAACAAACAATACATGTTGCTTCACAATCAGCAGTGGTTCTATGAGATGCAAAAAATCTTCTACAGCAAAAAAACGCAGCAGGACATATTTGTAACCAAAACTTGTTCAACACGTTCTCTTACCAACAAAACTGTTTCGTGGCATCGAATACAACAACGCTTAGTAAAAATATTTTGCGGACACCTTATCAGCAGAAAGATGCTAGGCATGTTTATATTTTGACAAAAACGCTGAAACACCAATGTCGTACATAACTGAACAAAAAACAATCGTTACCGTTGAAAATACAATATAACAATTTTAAACTTTTTATGGATAACCAGTTTCAACCTTTATAACAAAATATGCTTAAAGAAGGCAATACCAATGACTAAACAGATGTCGACATTTAGCTAATACATTTAAAATAGTAACGCTAATGAATCTAGTTTCTTTAAAAATATACAATGCTCTCTCATATAATGGAGATCTTACACTGAGGACTGACAAGATATCCGCCGAGAGGGTTCGGATGACCTGCCGCTGCGTCGAATCCAGCCGACACAAGAACAAGCTCCGGACTGAACTCTCGTGCTATGGGCATCACAACCGTCCTGTTGTAAATAGATAAACACATGTACAGATACATATATGCACAGATATACACATGCACAGATACATACACACATACACACTGCACAAATACATACATACATGCACAGATACATACACATGCACAGAAACGTACACACACGCATAGATACATACATACATACTCATGCAGAGTGCAGATCAATAATTGTTACATTCATGTTTCAATGCTGGTTAGTATAATATAAAAAAAATGAATACACAAAAAAAATGTATATTGCCTATACAAACAAATACACACAAAAATTGTGCTGTATACAAAATGCAACAGGATCAAAATTGATGAGCAGTTTATGTATCTTCTTACAATTATTAATACAGTCAGTATCAATCACCCTGTTACTGTTAATAATTATAATAGGCAGCTGCTTTCAAAATCACTGATTTTCTACAAGAAACAATGTAGGACTCTAGAACTACACCCATTGAAATGCTAGCCACAATATTACTAATGTAGCTAACTCGTCAATTAGCAAACATGTGCACAGACCCACTCAAATCTTCAATTACTAGATACACACACAGATCTTATAAACTCTACAACTAACAGACCTGAAAGCTGCCAAATATTCAGCGTCTCCCATCGCCGCCCCACACCATGACACATTCACGTTATACCCCACACCGCGGTCAATCCCACATTCCCCGGGAAATCCCGTGCCAGGAAAGAAGTTCCCCTCGTCGTGTCTGTGAAGTGAGATGTAGAGGACGCGGGGGTCAGTGTAAAAGAGCTGCTGGGTTGAGTTGCCGTGATGGACGTCCCAGTCGATGATTAGGAGTCGCTTCATCTTGAGACGTTCCAACAACAACTTCGTCGCTACTCCGATTGAGTTGAAGTAACAGAATCCCCTGACAACCACAGTGTGCATACAATCTATGTATGTATATATGCAATACGTATGCATGTATAATATGTATGTATGTATGTATGCAATACGTATGCATGTATAATACGTATGTAGTAGTACAGCAATACCAACAAATATATGTTAACAGACTTTCTCTGGATGTTTTCAGGCAGACAGTCTCTGACAAATTTTCAAGGCAGCATTTCTTCACGGCCGCAAGATTAGACAAATTAACTAGTAAGCATGCAACATAGGAGTTGGCAGCATCTTAGTTCAAGCTTTGGTCCGTCGTTAGCCATTCTATTTCTACAACTGCTAATGCCCTTAACATATGTAACCATTAAGGATTTTAAAAAAAACCTTCGTCTTATGGTTAATGTTACTAAATTAAACAATAATATTGACTAAAATTAATCATTTTTACAATTATTAGAAAAATATCCCGATATTACGAACAAGGTCGATCTTATCTAATTAAATTTCAATTATAAAAATAATTCAACAAATGGCACGGTTGCGTAAATTACATACAGGTATGCATACTAAATTTTGAGACAAACAAAAACAGACATTTTGAGGTTAACAAAAACAGACATTTTGAGGTTAACAAAAACAGACATTTTGAGGTTAACAAAAACAGACATTTTGATATAAACAAGAACAAAAGTAAAACCTCACAAGCAGCTATTATAAATAGCACATTAAATAAACTGTTCTCGGCAACATCACAAAAATAACCCGAGATGGGAAACTGATGAAGTTATGTTCACAGATAATAATAACAATAAATGACATGAAGATGCTACGTACTCAGGGCGTAATAATTAAAATGCATTCTGTAATACAAATTAAAAAATGACAATACCAAAATTTCATTGTTTAAAAATACAACTATTAAGTTTTGCATCACATATTTGTACATGTACGTATTACAGAGTGTCACCGCATACATGGCCTGCGTATCCTCGGCGTGATGTCCTGGTGGTCTGACAAGAGCAAATCCATTCCTCACCTCTCCAGTAGCTACCTTCAACGACAGCTCTATGACTGAACCAGCAGCCTACAGCAGCACCAATTAGCATAACCAGCAACGAGCTTGAATGTTAAACATCACCCAATTAGCATACACAATGACACAATTAAAATGCTAAACAAGTAGTACTTATATAATCAGCTGTGTCGTGATTAAGTCAATTGAAAAGTACCAATAATTTTGTATGCATGAACTTGCAGTTAGTCAAATGCAGATCCAGGGAGGGGGGGGGGAGATGACGCTTCCCCCCTCCCCCAAAGCCTAAAATACTTGATTTTTTCCACCTTTTTATAAAGTTTAGTCATTTTTAGCTTTAACAAATCCAATTTGCCTCCTATTTTATGATCCTGGATCCACCATTGCAGCTAGTAATTCCTTAGACACGCTGTTTCTCCACACTATCTCATGTATTGAAAGAATTATCTAAATCGGAACACCACCTAACTATGAGAAATCTAACGTCACTCGCAGCAAGAAATATGGGCAGTTGCAGTTGGGATGCATTGTAAGTAGGTACTTAGGTGCAAGTATGTACTTACAAGTATACGTACAAGTATGCACTTGCAAGTGTGTATTGTACATGCAAGCATGCAAGTGCAATTAGGTACTTGCAAGTATGGTATGTAGGTGCAAGTGTGTACATGTAAGTATGGCTTGTACGTGCAAATATGTACAATGTGTCACATTGTGCAAGTATGTACATGCAAGTATGTGCATACACGTGTGTATGAGCAAGTATGTAAGCGCAATTATGTACATGCAAACACAGCAGAAGGTACTGCATGTATGTACAAGGTGACACTAACCACTCTAGCAGCCATTGTTGTGTGCTGTTCATTCCAGACAGTGTCAGAGTCGACACCCACACCTCCGCACGACAAGCGACAGAACCTCGGCGCAAAACGTTCTGATCATTCACAAACAATAACAAGCAGGTAATAAACATGTACTCATCACGTTGCCATCTGCTTAATTAAACTTTTAGAATTCTTTTTCAACTCATTATCTGTAAATGACAAATACCTTTACGCTGCATACAGACATATAAGCTTCCTGAAAGTCAACACTGATGCCGGTTTTTAACTTTTAGTCAAAAAAGTTCACGGAAGTATGGCTGAAAACATTTCAACATTAATACAATTTATAATTGATTTACAAAAATAATTTCTTTGAATATAAGTAATGGTCAAATATCAATAAAGATTGAGGAACATACACTAAACACATCGTTCTTGTTTCTGATAGAAAATTAGTATACTTTAAAATTGTGATAATCTAACAGCAAAACCTTGAATTTGGCTACAAAACGAAACTAGCTGCTCCATCCAAATTCTGTCAATCTTAGTGTGCCAGTTACGTACAAATTTGCAATGCAAGTACTTTTTGCTTTCTAAAAGATAATTATAATAGTTTCCAATGCATTTAGTTTAGACATTAATCTCAGCATGAATATTTCACCCTGTTTGCTTCATAACACAAATAGAACAACTAGTTTATTACATCGTAATTCTATCATGGGTTAGCTAAACAAAGTAAAAAATTATAATTCACTTTTAAATGCATTTTCATATTGCAAATACATTTGACGCTATATTCTTCACACAACTCGTACCATCTCGTGAAGATAATTGAAAAGAAACATCTCCTGGGAGCTGTTTCTTTTCAATTACGACTTACCAAAGACGGCCGTGTTTGTGTGTCGCTGACTAGAACCGTACATCTGAACGTAGGCCTCGCTGTGACATGTCTGTAGCTCGTCACGTGTCGCACGACGGGACTTTACATGCTGTCACACACACACATGACGCATGTGACACACATGACACATGTGACACACATGATACATGAATGTGACACGGCTGCATGAACAAATTTACTCAGCATAAATACATTTATGAGAAATTTCTCAACAAACTTTTCGCATAAGACACTAATTTATTAGTAGAACAATTCTCTATCTTAGTCTTCGTATAAGATTAACAGCATAGCAAGTTGGGTCTTTAGGACTACGTTTAGTCTTTTTAAAAATCACCTTAATAGATTTATAGCTTACTCAACCGTACTTAGTCAAGCAAGCGCTCCAATAGTAATACTTTATAAAAGTTGGTAATTTTAATAAATTTTTAAACGTAGCCTCTAGTAGTCAAAGGATTGCTGACTTCAAATGATGAATAAATTAGATCTTAACACATCTCAAAGTATATATAAACATATTATGAAAACATGAAATATAAAAATTCCAGCCGTTTATGTATTCCAAAGATGTATCTCAGTAAGGCACTACACAATGACAGTTAGCTGCTATCACCAAGGACTCGTGACAATGTGAATCTACAGTTACTGGTAGTTATCAGCCACAAGAAAGATACAGTTTCAATACACACTGCCACAGAAAGCGAGCTGTCAAAGCGCCGATGAGGCGTGATGCTTACAGTGCAGCGGTCGATGAGACCCGTCTCTTCTAGACGAGCCCAGATGTGAACGAGACGCGAAGGGTTCTCGGGATGTTCGCGAGAGTTCTGACAGACACACGCGTGCTTCAACATCGTCGGGTCGTACGCTATGCCTGCGCACACAACACGCACAATACGAGTTCACACATAAAAAGCAATTTAATAAATATTTCTGAAGATAACATGGAAGCCCTACATGTTTGAAAACATTTAAGTAATCCTAGAAGATATAACTAACGTTATCACAACAGCACTTATGATTTTCATGCGAATAAGTACATTGAATAAGATGCACATATACAAAATGCCTAAAATTGTTTACATATACGACAGCTCCGCATGATTCCAATTAACAAGCACAAATGTGAAAACCAATGCATAGATTGTAAGTATAAACTCTTCTCTTTAAATTACAAACAATTCAAAATTACAGTTTCTCATTTCTCATCTACACACACAGTATAGGGACCTTTTATTAAAAAGTGAACCTTTCAATATATAAAATAAAGGATCAATTACTTTTTGTTATCCATGCAATGATATCATGAGAAGTGAGTTTTCCATAGAATATCTTTTTTTTACATTTGTTACTGTTTACTTCATCCTACACTGAAAGGCTGACTTAACCAAACAGTGACTTCATGTTTCATCAACCTATTAATTGTAAGTATAATTGTCAAGTTTAGATTAAAAAGTAATTTAAAAATGTTCATACCAGTTTTCGAATGCTGCCTCTGATGTTTCAGACCCTCTGGAGAAAACTGAGAGGGGGGCAACGACGTCGGGCAGGAATGCCCTCGTTCAAGACTCGGCTTATCACTTCCCTCCTCCGTTACTTCCCCCGCACTGGAGGCTGACGCAGCTGCCGCAGAAAAACTTCCAGAAAGCGTCCTGGCACGGATTTTATCGAGAAAAGCTCTTCTGGATTTTGAGGTTCCCGGCCGGCCCCCAATAATCCCTGTTGACAGACCCTCGTCCAAACTAGCCCCGCCCCCCATACCACTGCTGCTCGTGGCATAGCCTGAAGCTGAGTCATCTCCCACCTGCACGTCAACGTTCTCCGTGATAGACCGGCCTCCTGGCAGACAACGTCTGGAATCCTGCTCACACGTAGGCACAACACACACATACAGACACACAGACACTCACACACACACACATTCCAGTAAACATATGTAGACATACAATAGATTGTGTGAATAAATAAATTGTTTGTCATACTGTACCTATATATGTATGACACCATAAAGTACGTTCACAAACATATTGCACACCACACTGCTACACACAACCACAAAGCAATAGATTATAGTGACGGCAATTACTTTTTTTCAACATTAAATTTTTTCAACGCTTACAGTAGTGAGCAACTCAGGAAAAAGAAATGACCAAGGAATACGTCCTTGGCCACAATTCATTGGCGTTCAGTAATTCTATCTGTTGTAAGAACGCAAAACAATGGGCGCCTGGGAAACAGTTATCGAAAATGACTGACATGGCATTAGTGATGAGATTAGTCCACAGTCAGCAGACAAACCTTTAGAATTCAGATTTTTAACTTTAGCCCATGGACTCTTAATTAAGTTAAGCTTTACAAAATAAATTAAAGTTCAATTTATAACTTTACAAGTCATAAATCTGCAACATATACTCAGGAAGATTAATTGACAATTAACATGTTATAGCTTAATAACGTTACAAAATGATGATCTAGCTTGAAAACGTTAGGAAATGATAAAGAAGGAACTAGCTTATAACTATTCACAAATTCTATCATGCAACTTAATCCAGTTCAAGCTCAATTGTACACGTAAACAAGCAGAGTTGCGTGATAGAAGCACACACACCGACCTGTGTGAGACGAGACTCAACCGATTCATCAACGTTCTCCATGAGCTTCTTATTACTGGCGTTCTGCAGCAGCTTCTACAAGCAATTACACCATCGTCGTTGAATGCTAGTTATCAGGTCTATTGACAGTAGTCATAATAATAATAATAATAAAAATAGGAACAATAATAATAAAAAATAATAATAGTCACAGATAAAAATACAATTCAATCATCACAACTAACCAGCCAGACTTATATAATTACACCCTTTGGGATATAAAGAGTTAAAACATTAGAGTACAAATCGCACAGCACCAGGGCAGTAGCAAGCCCAAAGTCTTAGAGCGGGGGCTTGAAACCATTCAAGAGAGGCCAGAAATATTTTAGGGGGTTAACACAACAAAAGCACTCTTTACATGTTATTACACGAGGCTGTCCAAAATGTGCGAGTCCAAAAATTGTGATGTCGGCCCCCCCCCCCCCCCCACCATCAACCCATGGCTACGACACTGCACAGCGAGTATCACAGTCACAATACACAGCATATACACTGACAAACAACATCTTATACAGTTCAAAGTAGTTCAACAGATGGCAGCATGCATGATTATAGAACAGCGCCACTGCTAATTATGTTGCACTGACATTCTTTTGCACCGGGCAGCCGAGTAAATACCTTGCCAAACAAAGCCTACAAGGCGATGACAATATTTTGCAATGGCAGTTTTATTTTCTCAATTTGTGTGAAGATGTCTGAAATAGCAATAAGCAATAAACCACGCCTTTTTGATTTCTTACTTATTTTAATTTCAATTTACAGTTGAAAAGTCAAATGATATAGTCAATATGTGTGCAAGTGTAATAGGATAGAAGTTAAAGACATAGCATCGGGGACACACAAGACACTTAGAAAAGGACAGTCGACCTCTCATTTGTTACCAATGCATAATAAACAAAACTCCACTACCAAAAAAATTTGGAAGACCAGAATACGTGTTTCCAGTGCTTCACCAGTGTTTCACCAAAACCTTCTTGATGCAAATTATCTTCAAGTAATTCGAACAATTAATATCAATGCATTCATGTCATAAGCAATAGCTTTACTGAAAACCCTGACCTCCGTTATCGTTAACATGTAACAGTAGCTTTTATTTTGTATCGACGACTTATACTGATTTGTTATGCATTGGTAGTACTGATTTACTATTACGGTATTTAAGTGTCAGTATATATTCGTTTCTATTCGTTTCTACTCTGCATTATTTATTCAGTTTGTATTCATTGAAGCACGTAACTGACTCTCTGTGCTGTAATCATTGTTGTGAAATGTGAGGCTAAATAAACAACTACTACTTATAGTAAATCACACTACACTCTGTCCGAAAAAATGACACTATTTTGCGCATCTATATCATGGTCATTTATATTCCAAATGTAACCATATTTGGCATTATTATTTCAGATGAGCCAGAATAGATGCCCACCAAATTTCTAGTAATTTGATTGGTTGGTTACTGAAATATCGTGATTTGATTAAGGGCTCGAAAAAACAACGCGTCCAAGCCGCAAATCTGCATGC
>JAQFZK010000382.1:0-11151 GCA_034695905.1 Fridericia nemoralis | reverse complement strand
GATCAACCGCTAACTTTGTGAGCAGGTTGTGCAGCGGTACCGGCACACTGACAGTCACGGAGTATGGATTCTGCCGCTCTACACATAGTCCAACAGTTTAGACACGTTATGGTTAAATGTGAGACGGCGAGTGGTGCTCAATGCATGTTGCAGATGGCATTCTGTGTGTTTCATGGGATGACTGGAAGTGAGAAAGTTTAACAGGCTTGTAATAGACCCAATCTCGTGAAATAAGAGTTCAAATTCTGCCACAGCAGCGGCATTCCGTGTGGCTCCCACCACATAGTGACCTCCAGGACCCTTCGACACTCGCTGGATGGTCTGCTCGACTTTCATGTCACCTCCAACAGAGCAGAACCATCCCGAATGATCCTGGACAACCCACTGACCCATAGAAAATCGCCGGTAGAGCTCAGGATGTATGAACTCCAACACTTTGATTTGTTCAAGATACCACGATCCGTAACGCAAATAATTAATACAGTCACATTCCGCAAAGATTGGCATTGAATCCTCAATGGTAGCTGCAAGTAGGTTCCAGTTTCCCTCTCTTTCAGATACTACAGCGTTCTTGATGACTGCAACCAGCTGCAGATAAACTCCAAACACTTGATGTAATAAAATTAACCTAACAGTGACTTTTGAAGGTGAAGATGATCCGAAATGGTTAAAACAAATTCAGAAATGAATTCTACACACCAATTTTAGTCAGATTAGAGGTATTATACTTGCATATACTCCCAAAAATGATAAATTTGAATTTTTCACCATTGTCGAAGGCGGCCATATTGGATTTGACAATAACGTCATTCGTGACCACCTGGGCGACAAGCACCTCGGTAATTTTTCATGTCTAGGGACCCACTTACTCATTGGAAGTGAGAAATCCCCCTAACACCATTTTGCAAACGGGATCTTAGGCCAGGTACCGTGTTAATAAGAGAACCGAGTCATCGCAGACAGGGCAATGGTCCACCAGTACTGGCGACAGTGTGTAGTGCTGCTCACAGAAATTCAAACGCTGTGGTGCCGCAATGCGTGTGTCTGATACAATGTGCTGTGTATTTGTGCATTGAAAAAGCAACAAGCTGGTATGGACTAACTTGGTGTGGGTGTTACATGGATGTCGAGTGACACACATATGAGACCATTTAGTCACATTTATAGTGGGAAATTGAAGAATAAATGTGTAAGAGAAAAACGAACGAGTTCGAGTAGCACACATGTGTGTGTGATAATATTGACACAGTTTATGCACGGATCAGAAAGAGCAATAACGGACTGAGCGACAACAAAGCCACTGACCGGAAATTGCTGTCATGACGGACTCTAATGGCGCTAAATTATTTTCTCATTGCTTCGTCATATGCGACATTCAGCAGCATCACGATTGGTAGTGCAGAGCTGCTGCAATAGCGGTAGGACTAGCAACAACCACAACAGAACCGGTGTGAGTAGCAACAACAACAATAGTCCCGGTGTGAGTAGCAGCAACAACAACAGTACCGATGTAAGTAGCAACAACAACAGTACCGATGTGAGTAGCAACAACAACAGTACCGGTGTGAGTTGCAGCAACAATAACATTAGCGTTGTGAGTAGCAGCAACAACAACAGTACCAGTGTGAGAAGCAACAACAACAGTACCAGTGTGAGAAGCAACAACAACAGTACCAGTGTGAGAAGCAACAACAACAGTACCGGTGTGAGTAGCAACAACAACAGTACCGGTGTGAGTAGCAACAACAACAACAACAGTAGCGTTGTGAGTACCAACAGCAACAACCCCGCATCGGTGTGAGTAGCAGCAGTAACACTACCGGTGTGAGTAGTAACAACAACAACAGTTGCGGTGAGCAATAGTAATAACAACAATAGTAGAAGTGTGAGTAGCAACAACAACAGTAGTAGCAGTCTGACCATACCGTCACATCACCGTTGCCTGATATAATTGAGAAATTAATTGTACAAAGTTTGGACGCATTGCTACACATATCATTCACAGTTACTGGCATAGTAGAATTTAACACTTGCTGTTATTGCACTATGTCAAACTGCACTTGCTGTTGATAGCACTACGGTAAACTGCACCTGCTATTGATAGCATTATACCAAACGGCGCTTGGTATTGATAGCGCTATGACAAACTGCACTTAATGTTAATTGTACATGTGATAGTAAACATTGTAGAGTTTATTGTTAAATGCTCAAGGCCGTCGACGTCTACTTCATCATTATTTCAGATAACTGTTGTGAATTTGATGCTTTGGCGATTTTTATATTTTAGTTTATAATATAGTGCATGCAGAATTTTTACTTTATTCTCTTCATAGTTTTTTACTTTTTTATTTTCCCTTGCTGTTTGATCGTCTTATTTTATGTTCTTTATTTGTCCATGTTTGTCTGTTTGTTTTTGTTTTCTCCTTCCTTTACATTTGAAATTGGGAGCCTAATCCTCCTCAAAGATATGATAAAAATGCTAAAGATGTGATGATATTATTTTTCAACTGTTAGACCCCTATTGTCCGTCAAAATCAGGTGGATCCCGTTTAAACTATGCCTGATGAACCGTTTTTTTATCACCAGTATTAAGGAGGAACAGAAGCACGAGAAGTCAATTGTAGAGGAACCCCAGGGCGGCACAGTTTCAACCATATGCCTCTTCTTTTTCACATAAAGGCACATGCCCCACGGCCCCTACCCAGATTCTGCTTTTAGGTTCTTACTGAATTCATAGTTATTTCTATCTTGACAAATATTAATTTTATGTAAATATCATTGGAGTAAAACCATTTGAGAAAACAGAAATATTATAAGATACGTGTTCCTCTTTTTTTCACACACAGTCGCACACGAACACACACATACAGCTAAAATTAGTTGTAGAATATATAGAGTCATCAACAGAAAGTATTACTTCAAAATTTCAAATTTAGATATATCTTACAAACAGAATAATGCAACTTGAACAGTAAACACCTCATGCCGAGTTGGATTCATCACGACTCATGTGAGGTGACGGGAAGTCTCTACCTTTGACCTGCGGCACAGTAACATATACTTGGTCTGGGATTTTACCAGCTCTGACACTCTGGCCCCGTGGCATCTCAACTTTCTTCACAGGCGACGGGGTCAGTGGCCGATCAAGCAGATGCGTAAAAACAAGTGTGCTAATCTGTGTCTATCAAGGGATTACCTCTTTGCTCCTATAGCGATCGGGACCCTGGGGGTCTTGGGGCAGTCGGCCCTCACAATCTGTGGATACATTGGCGGACGTTTGCTGCGTGTACAGGGGACTTGCGATCTTTCAGATTATTGAAGCAGAGACTGAGCATAACCGTTCAGAAGGACAATGCGGCTGCCGTGACAGGGGCCCTGCCTTGGCAGACAGTCTTGTTCTATAACTGTATATTATTTCTTTTATTCGCATTTGTTTATTATCCACAATTTTAATTATGTAATGCTTTGTTATCACGATTTTATGATTCACATTTGGTTTTTAATTACATTAACTAAGACAAAATAAAAAAAAGCATTCATTTATTCAATATTAATTTCTTTTAATTTTGTTTCTTTGGACACCTGTGCATTTTTTTATCATGCATTTGCATTGTTAATATGGCTTATAAATACGCATCTAGTTAAGATTATAAGTTTAGACATTTCTGTAAAGACTTTCATATTATAAATATAACAGTGGATAGGTATAGTTATGTCACATAAAGAAAGAAATGCGGGGGCAGCGCGGTTAGCGTGGTTGGACAAAAGCTTACAATTGAGATCACATGATTGACAGTTCAAACCTGTTCACTAGAGCGTAACAGCCTCGAACTTGGAGATACATCTAGGAAAATTAGAGGTGTAAATTAACTTTTCCTATCGACATTAAACAAAGTAGGTTTACTCCAGTCAAAAGGAAACCCAGATTTTAAGATTCAATTTAAACTTTGGTTGGAAGCGAAGTCAATTTTCAAAATTTATTCGCAACATAAGTATGCCAAAACATACTTTAGCTCAGAAAAACTACGTTTGAATGAGGGTAGGGTTAGAGTTAGGGACAAGGTTAGAGTTAGTGGTTTAAGGAATATTTTAAAATATTGCTTTAATTTATCGCAAAAGCGTATTACAAATCGTTTCGTTTTCCTCTGGGAAGGATTGCTAAACGCTGCCGGGTAATGGATCTCACAGCATGAAATCAGAAATATTTAGGACGCTTTTATATAGATTTTTAAGCTAAAGACCAGCAACGAAGTTAATTTAAAAGCCCTACGTAATGACTTGTTAAATATATGTCCTCCAAGCGATTCGAACGGTTAAACATGAATGCATTAGCCATTCGAATTATGAAAAGATTTTAGGGTGTACTCACTCCACCATCACTGCGCATAAAAATAATTGTGCTTAACAGCAATTATCTTATATTGCAAACAATTGAATTGCAAACATTGCTGCTTAACAGTAAAGGACTATTGTGTTTTAATTTAATTCGATGGAGACTCATAGAGCGCAAATCCAACATTTTATTCGCTCTCTCTACCGAATAAAAAGTAATAAATTTTATCTTGGTACAGTTGAGTTTTGAACACAATGTATTTGATGTTCAGTAATCAAAAATTGACTTTCTGTTCGTTACAATTTACTCGCCAGGTCGCAGCACAACTTGTCATTCTTCTCGTTGCCGTTTTAACATCAAATCTTTATAATTTAAACAAAGGTTTGTATGTATTTGGCAGGGGCGTAGAGCAAATGTGTAGGCCATTGCGTAGAGCTTCGGTGGGTTCCCATGAACCCCCTTCGGTGCAGCATCGATTTTAAGATTAAAACAAAAACACCTCTTTGCAATATTAGCTAAATGATACAATTCCTTACGACGTTCTCAATTTTAAATAAGAATTAGATTGTGTCGCTCAAATTATTTGTTCAAATTTTCAAATATATTAACAGATACATTCACTGTTCTGCATCGTTGTTTACTGTTACAATACCTAACACCTGCGTCCAATCGATACTGTTTTTCTACGTGTCGTAAAACGGCTATTTTTTAAGTATAGTACAACAAAAACTCAGCCGGTGTTCATATATTTGTATTACAAACTGTTACGTTAATTGCGGTAGGCGAAAAATACATTTAAAACTCAATTCAAATAGCAATTTCTGTGATAAAGCCATCCATCAGCACACGGCGCTAAATGCAATAGCGAAATAACTCGGTCGCTGCTATCATGTGCAATGAGACAATAAATCGCGTTCAACGCGCCCACTCTGCAGGAAGCGTTTGTCGCTGAGCACTATCTCTAAAATGATTACGCCGTGATGTAGTGCGGGCTCACGCAAACTGCGACACTCTCTCACTGTGGGACGTCTATCGTCCTCGTCCTCGTCGTCGTCGTCGTTTTTTTAGTCGCCGCGACAGCGACGCATTTCTTTCACGACGCATTGGAAGGAATTACGAGCCGGTTGATGCTTATTATAATGGTAAGTGCTACAGCTGAACGCTACCTTTATAACAGGAACATTTATGAATAATTAAACGTTTTTTTTACCGCGTCGCTAGTATTCTTTCTGTGATATTATAATGATCCTATATTGGCTTTAAAATAGGTCATTTCAATTAAAATCTGAGTGATAATCTAAATTTTATTTTAGCATTAATCAACTATTTAAGCATCATAAAGAAAATGAATTATTTTTTATATAAGGGAGCTGGCGGCATCTTAAATCTACATTTCGTTCAATTCAATTGACTTTGGATTTCATTTAAATAAGTATTCAGTTGTTAAATATTTCTGTAGACACCTGTTTCTTCTTTTGACATGAAACGTAAGAAAGCAATCAATTTGTTACAAAACGAATACAAACTACTAGTTGTTGAACATCAAGTACAGTGCAGAGCAGTGCAACAAATTCAGGAACTAGTTCAGTTGAAAGAAGTTCAAAAATTGAACAGGTCGCTGCAGTGTAGTGGATAGCAATCAAGCCTTGCAATCTGGCGGCCCGGGTTCAAATCCGACGCTAATCATCTTCGATATGAAATGAAATGAAATGAAATGAAACTAAACAACAAAACTTTACTTTACAAAGCGAATCCAAATATTTCGATGCGTAAGATAAATATATATTTTGTAAAAAAACACGTTTAGGTACTAAACATTATTTGTTGAATTACTTGGTGATTACCAAGTGTAAAATTATAAATTAAATTAAATTAAAATTCCTTTCTCAGTTACTAACAGTAACTGTTATTATGCAATGTTACTAATAGTAACTCAGTTACTAATAGTAACTGAGTTACTAACAGTAACTCAGTTACTAACAGTAGCTGAGAAAGAAATTAAAACAGGTAAATAAATAAAAACATATTATTGCATCTTCTATTACTGAATGTCGACAATCTGAAGATGATCAGTATCGTCATATACAATAAATTTCTCAATACATTTTAAATGTATGAAATACAATGAAAATAAACAAATGATACCGTGAATGAAATCACGTTAAACAGAATCTAACATTGGATGTTGCGTATTACTGAGACTTGCAAGGAGAAAGCGCAGCGGCCGTGCATTTCTCTGACGGGCGTTGATCTTTTCCAACTCTTACAGAAAGATCGCTGGATGGAATTCTCTCGAATTTTCTGTAACGCTTTGAATCTAGTAGATATGATATCGGATCGAAGTTGTTTCGCGACCTTAGGGTCACTTCTGCGAGTTTCTGAGAGACTTTGGACGATAATAGAGTTGTTGGAGTGTGGATGATAGTCGGCGGTTCTGCTGCGGTGCTTGCAATAAGCGGAGGTCAGCTTCAAGAAGAAGAAGCAAGGCGAAAGTAAAGTGTTAGAGTGTTGTCCGCAGTGTGACCGCTGCTTGGGTTTTTTCCCAAGATCTTGGGTTTTTAAAATTGAACTTGGGTTTTTATTTTCGAACTTGGTTTCTTTAGCACATTTTAGGCACTCAAAATGAGTGAATTTGTGTAATATTTTGTAATTCACTGGAATTTAAAAGGTAAAATTACGAATTGTTATGATTTTTGATGGGTTTTTGCGATTTTTTTTGCAATCTTGGGTTTTCTTTTCGTGAAAATTTGGGGTTATTTTTGAGGGGAGAGTGGTCACACTGGTTGTCAGAGTGAATGATCTCACTGTGGAATGAATTGACACCGTTTCATTGGCAAGTGAATAAGACAAATTAATTCTGATAGTAAAAATGGTGTCTTTCGACTCTATATGGCGCTAGACACTTTTCTGCAATGAAGTGCCGGTACTAAATTTGTGAATTAACAGAGTTAGGGTCTTTCTAAATTTGACGCTGACAACGACAGGCGTTTTGACTGTTCCCTATCTGTACTGCCTTTCATATTTCGTTTCCAATGCACTTAACATATAACATTACACAGAAAGTGAACAACCCCCAGAGAGAGAAGAAATATATGAGGAACCCCAATGTAATATTTAAACCCTGACTGCTTTCGGGAAATTGATTTTCCCAATCAATCTTAAACTTTTTGGCAAACCAATTGTTAGTATTACACATAAATTGGAGAGAAAAAATGTTATGCACAAAATAATGCTGTGCAAATGTCAATATGCTTCCATCGATGAATTTTTGCCAGAGTGGTTTGCCCCCTTCAACTGGTGTTTTTTGTGTGTGTGTGTGTGTGTGTGTGTGTTCGTGTTTGTTTGTGTGTGTGTGTGTGTTCGTGTTTGTGTGTACGCGTGTGTGTGTGCGTGTTTCTGTACATACGAGTGTGCACGCGTGTGTGCATGCATGTGCGTGTGCTGTGTTTGTGAGAGTGTATACGTATGTATATTTATTGCAGCTAATACTTATCTCATAATAATAATTGACGCCCCTTTCAAAGTGGATTCTTTTTAATCAATGACACTGATGTTTTATGCAGCTGTTCGTGTTTTGTGTTCCACTATTACTAATATTATTTTTACTGATATTAACATAATCGATGCGTCGTAAGAACCCGACCTTCACAACTTAATAACGCAAGTAAAGAATTTGGGATTTGAATGATGAAAATGACCAAACATTTTGAAACCGACAAGTTTCTTTTTAGGAATGCTGAATAAAACATTTGTTTCCCCAGCTATTTTGGTAAAACAAAAATTGAAACCCCAGATAGAGGGAATATTCCGGATTTTGGCTGGATTCTTTTTTAACCATTCTCTTATCCATAACTTGGTAGTGCCTTTCTTGAATCATTTATTTACGTTCATGTAGTAACTGTTAATAGTTAATACATGGACGTGTTAAAATTGTTGAGAAGCCTCCAGTGTAAATCAAATTAGCAGAGCGCAAGTACAGCAAACAATTAAATACTCAGTGTAGTTTTGTCTGCACATCCGCATTTCGATAATAGGGCAAATGTTCTCTAACCCCCATCTCGAATGGTTTTTAGCGAAATAATTCCTTCTTGTTTGTAGCGTTCCTTGATCGAGTAATTTCGTTTGAAAAAATAACAGCGAAGCATAATAAAACAGGATAACTATTTCACTAAGTCAAATTTAATTATCACGAAATTCTTTAAGATTTCAAGACTTAAACACTTCGTTCAAGAATCAGAAAATGATTCAACATACTCTGGCAGAACCTGCATCTGCGAAACTATATTTATACAGAGATTATATGAAATATAAATGTTAATCAGAATTGACATCTTTGTAGTGTATAACGAATATAAACAATATTCTTACACAAATAAATGAACAACATTATACTATTGGCATCAATGTATACCTTTAAGATTCCGGGAGTTACAAAGCGCTACAGTATGTTTGAAGCAAATGTTGAGCGAAGCGCGAAAATTTCCGCCATTTTGTACAACGGTGAAGTCACATACAATCGTCACATACTATTGGGACACCTTGTCAGCATAAACTGCAGAAATTCACCCCATCTAGCAGCTAAGCTTGAAATCAACACATCAACAAAGAGGCGAAGCAGAGAGTTGGAAACAGTCACATGAATGACGTATGACACGGTTGAGGCAGATGAGACAGGGCAACGGTTTAAAAATACAGATATCCTTGTTTTGCGCTAAACTGAATGCTTGGAGAGTGCACGCTACTGATTTTAAACGCTTCGCGTTGACGTGAATGAACGAGTAAGAAGATATAATATACTTTTACTATTTTAATTTTGGAAAAATACTGTCTGCGGCAATTACTGAAATTTTATGTGTGATACTGCAGGAAGTCTCTTCTATTTAGTGATTTCATCTCTCTGTTATATTTGTAGCCGTCAAGTATAACGGCATTATTCCATACCAGTACGTGTATTATGACTCTATGAGTCTCTATATAGTTATACAACATGCTTCAATATTAACTGTATTCATGGCTCGGAATCAAAGAGTTTTATTAACGGCTGGCTGAATTGACTGAGACCGGTTTTATTTAGAATAGGCATATCACTTTGAATTGTAAATTTTAATTAATTAACGTTTAACATTTAATATCACTGAAAGGCCGTTAAAAAAATTCAAAAAGGGGTGCCTCTAAATTATAATTTTTCTATAGAATACGTCGACCTAAAAACTATCTGAAAACGAATGCATTTGTGTTGTCTTGAAATGCATGTCACCTATTTGGTCGGTGTAGTCTTATTGATATTCTTGGACTCCAGTTAACTTAATGTTAGTCTACTAGGACTCCTCTTAGAATTAATTCTAACTTTCGTAATTTACAATACACAATGCCCAATCTATTCTATAAAATACTACTCATTGTAAAGTGAATTAGACTTGTCCTACTGATAGTATATCAGGTTTCCTCTTCAACATTGACAGTGTAATGTAAAGCTTGTCTTACTATATGCATACTGAACCTCTAAATTCGCCATTGCTATGTTACGATACGGGCATAGAAGTGTACGACTGAAAACCTAATCATAAAAGAGTAAAAGTTTTAGTAGACCTCGAAGAAATTTTCGTCACAATCTTGCCAAACAAACCGATCAAAATTCTTTGCTTCGGTTGATTTAAATACTCTGTAATAAAAGTGACTACCGTGCACTGTTACTGTAGGTCTATATTGAATCTAAATATCTCTATTGTGGCACTGAATTCAAAATGTGAAATGTAGACATTAATAGACAGTAATATATCTTAATATTGTTATATTTAAATGAATTAGTTTTGGAAGTTAAACAAAAGATATATTATTTAAAATTAATGACATATTGTGTTCTAATAACCCAGTTTCGTTAAATACGTAAACTGCTTTGTAATATGCATGTGTTTTATTTAGAATAACATTTATTTCAAAAATAACATCATTCTTTAGTTTCCAAGATAGTATTTTGATTGGTTTAAAAACTTGGTCTCTTTATGTCTGGATATGATTCTTGTTGCTAATTTTTGTTTACTGCAAAGTTTCTGCGACGGTCTTTTATCATCTGTTGGAATTTTGAATTGAAAATAAGAAATATTCATTAGAAAGTGGAATTTCTAGAAGATTTAAAAGTTTCTGCATTTCTGCCAGCAAATGTGTTTTTATAGATGTTCAGTATAAAATAATAGCTTAGGCTGTCAGTTCTCTTATCGAGTTACTTAAATTTTTACATAAGAATGCGTTTGGCTTTTAGGGTCCAAATCGCGTTGTGGCCGATTGTCTGTAAATATGGTCCTGGAACCGATTTAAATAAGTCTGTGGTAAACGGTTTGTGTTTGAAGTTACTCACTGACATTGTACTTGGGCATCTCTGATGTCACAAGTAAAGATGAGCTAAATGAGAATCAACTAACTTTCTTTTGTTTATGTGACAGCTCTTTTGTCAACCAACTTGTAGAACTAGCTGTAGTGTAGTTCTAGTATTTCGTTAATCATAACTATAACCGTTTTAGGTTACTGTTTAAATTACAATTCAACGTTAAAACTTTAGCTAAATTTCAACATTGCGACTTCAGTTTCAAGTGAACGTTAATCTTACAGTTTAACGTGACGATTATAATTAAACCATAATTCTGCGAATTTGGTATTTTAACAATAATGCATATCCTGAAAATCAGGCTGATTATCACATACGGATCTTTGCAATGCAATTATTTGCAGTTACAATATGAATTGCATCCTGGTCGATGTAAACAGTACATGTTACAGTCATTTGACTGATATGTATACTATATGACGCCACCACCTTTTTG
>JAQFZK010000381.1:0-11152 GCA_034695905.1 Fridericia nemoralis | reverse complement strand
ATGAACCCATACAGTACTCAATGAACCCATACAGTACTCAATGAACCCATACAGTACTCAATGAACCCATACAGTACGCTGGGAACCAGCACTGCACTCAGTAAACCAGTAGTCAGGGGCTGATCCAGGAATTTTGTAAGGCGGGGGGTCCGACCAGGAAAATCAACCATTTTCTCCCTAAGGGGGGGGGGGCGTGCTTGCAAAGTTGCAAAAATTGCAACTTTTGTATGGGAAAAAATAAAAAGCGGCCTAGGGGGGAGGGGCGGGCCTCCCCGGCCCCCCACCTGGATCCGCCACAGCCAGTATTCTATTAGATAGTACCGAATAGAGGTAACCTAAACAGCGAACGGATCGATTCGTAAATTACAGAAAACTGTTGATATTATTGTAAGAAATTTCGAACTGAACATTAGTCAACATTTTTATTAGGAAGCTTTTAAAAATCAGATACGAAAAATATAAGTAAACTTATATCGGGGGGGGGGCAGTAAAATTTATTTTGTGGATTGAACAAGTACGACAGCACTCCTCTCAATTAGAGAGTTAATGCTTATAAATGTGTTTAGTAATGAGAAAAAATTATTTTGAAGGGGTGAGGGGGGTTGAACCCCAACCCTCCCCCCTCTAAATACGGGCCTGATCGAAAGTACAAATAAAGGAAATGTATTGAGAGTTGACAGACCGGACATGTACTTGCAGAACGCCAGACAGATGAGCAGTGACCGGCTAACAATAAACACACACACACACACGAACAGAAATACACACACACACATACACACACACGCAAACACATACACACACAAACATACGTGCAGACACGTTCGCACACGTTCACACACAAACACATACAACCACACGCGCACACGCGTGCATACGCAAACACATACAAACACACACACACACACACACGCACACACATAAACACATACACACGCACACGCACACACATACAAACACATATACATACACACACACACGTGAACAGTGCACACGTCAACATTAAAAGAAAGTACAGATATGCAATAAACATTTGTATATGCGGGCATTAAATCAAAAAACACAGTAAAAAAACAATCACAAAACAAAAACAAGAACAAGAAACACTTACGGACAATCAGAAGCTATTAGAGTTTTTAAATCAGATTGAAAATAAGCCGCGAATGAGGGTCAAGGACTAGTGCATTACCGTAATGCTACAGATCTACTTTCAAATCCACTTTTCAAGTATTTGCAGCATCTTAAAGATACAAAACTGAAATTTGACTAACGGCGCCATTCCTTTGCCAACATTGCTAACATTGCTATGCTAGCATCGCCATTGCTGACAGTTTTCAAAATTAGGTTACACATTTCGAAGCCTCGTTGATTTTCCTACCTATATTTTACCACCAACGGTGCAGGTGAGATATTCAGCAATTTAATGTTGCGGGATTAATTGTAACGAACGTTAATAATTTCATTAATACGTTTTGGTGATGCTACAATTTAAACCCTTGACACCCCGATTTCAATTCAAGCATCTTATTAGTCGTTAATAATCGCCACCAAGCCTTGTTGATGCCTTTCATGTCTTTTCGCAGTATCAGCTGCTCTATTGGAGATATGTTCCAACATTTATTTTGGTCAAGGCTGCCTCAGTTACAAAGAAGGAGGACCTTGACAAAACTACGCCGCACAGAAGACTTCACTGCATCGGTGGAAATAAAAACATTCAACTGTTGCTAGAGTTAATTTATGGATTTTTGATGTACGGTACTTGCTGTCAATAACTATTGACAGTATTTGCAGGCAAGGCGGATCTAAAAAGTTTCGGCAGCTGCAAACTTCAGCTGAAAAAGTACCTATTTTTTCTACAATTTTTGCAAAAATGCAGCTTTTGTATAAAAAAAGTTCGAAATTTGAAACGACTTTTGGCTAGGGCCCAATGCCCTGTGCCCCCTCTCTTTAGTATAACACAGTAACCAGGAATGGGCATGACGGTGCGGTCTGGCAATAATTAGACTATTGCTTGTAAAACCAACATCAGCACACATTGTCTCACTTCGAGTCCTCAAAATAACCAAACAAGACCAGTCTAGATGGATTAGATCATAGATGTAATCCAAAATGAAGAGAAACTTGAACGCTGGGCTGCATTGACCATCATGGGGGGTGGGGCCCCTGTTTAATTCGTTTTGGGGACTTGGTATCAAAAGAGAGTATCAAAAATGAGTTTACTAGTGCTAGTGGTAGTGGTTACTATAGCAATAATTAAATTGTTATTATGTTTGGTGGGCCCTTGAGTGGTGGAGCACCTGTGCACGTGAACATGGCTAAATGCGGTGCTCTGTCTATTAGGTCAATTATGACATATGCTTACCGCTGGCTCAGCTTATTACAAAATGTTTATCAAAATATGGCAGTCCGGCGTTTCTTTCGTTAAGGAAATTTTTCAGTTAAGGCTAGAAACAGATTTCATGAAAACAAATTAGCTCTGAAAACCAATTAGAAAATTAGTGTGGCTAGGCGGGATGCATGATGATAGACACGCGGTCTGCACCTACTTCCTGTATTTCTTCTTAGCCTTGCGCTGCTGTAGCCTGGGCACGGACGCTACGGTGGTGAGGGGGACGGGCCGGGGAGCACGCTGCCGCGTCAGACCCTCACTGAGGCTGCGCTGTCGAGGCGACTGAAGGCTGCCCAGGCTCGTCGGACTCTTGACGGCCAGCAGCATCTTTCCCGCTGCTCGACTCGCTACGCTCTTTCTACTTCTTTTTTCATTATCTATTCACCAGCGAGTAACAAAGGGGTAATCCTAAGCTACGTTCAGACGGACCAGAGAATGAGATAGAAACTACCGAAATTTAGATAATTAATATTAAATTTAAATTTAATATCGAAATTTATCTATCTATCGAAATGTATCTATTTATCGAAATTTATGTATCTATCGAAATTTATCTATCTATCGAAATTTAGATAGAAACTAAGAAATTGGTATTAATAGTCTAGGCAGGATGTTACAGTGTATGTTATATAAATACTTTTCAGTAAAATATATACCGTAGTCTCTTTTTAAGCGTTTCCCAAACCGTTTTGGCTACGGAACCCCCACTGAACTAGACCAGTGTCCATGCACCCAATCCCTATGCAGTAAAAACATAAATTGTATATTTAAAATATCCAAGAGTAAGTTTTTTTAGGTTTTATAGATTTTTTAAGGTTTTTGTAAAAAAAATTATCTGTAAAAAGTAAACAATAAATGTTTTGTTCAATTTCAAACATCAATAAATTCACAAGAGAGCTTGTTTTTAAGAGTTCAGAGCGGTTCAGAGCTAATAAAAGATACAGTAAAAAATTTCAAATATCTAAAAAAAAACTTAAAAAACCTAAAAAAAAAAATCTAAAACCTGACATTGGAACTCTACGTTTTTAGTTCTTTTTTCAGTCCTGAACCTATTAACATTCTTATGCTAGTATTTAATGATTTGACCGCGTAGATTATTAGTATCTTACTGTTTTCGTCGTTGTTTTAAATTTTTTGACATTTATTTAGTGAAGTGAATTGTCATTCAACGTTATATTATTATCAGTAATAAAAGAAATCATTCGAAATATAATTTTATATATTTTCAGATTTACAACACGATTTATGTAAACCGGTGTAGTTTAATCAGTATTGTTTAGAGATCATATAAGAGCCAAAATGTTTATTTTATACCGTAACATTGTTTATAATATTATAAGCCTAACATCTTATAATATTAAGGTATTTATAATATCATTTTATAAATAAATTTCAGCAACCTATTTATTTTTATAATATTGCAATAGGGCGTAATAACTAAGCTGTTCAGTTTGTTCATTTTATGGCCTTGTTCTATTAGGCCTGTTTATTCAAATTATTCAACAGAAGCCTTAATATACGATTATGGCACCGTGATCAAGTGTCAGGGAAATTCAATACCCTTACTGTAGAAACACTATTATTGCGTTTAATTAAATACATTTTTACCGAATGTTATATCGCCTTCATCGAGCATCATAAAACCAAAAATTTGTTTTGTAAACAAATCACGTAAATTTGAAACGATGTAAATATAGCCTTCTAGATATAAAATCACACTCAATTTTTTACACAAGCCTATAAATTCTATTTGAAATCTGCAATATTTTAATGTATATTTAGGCACAAGTGCAAGAAGTTTCTGTATTATCTTACCTCATATTTTGTTTATAATATAATAAATGAATTTGTTAATTATTTTATGTCGTGTATATATTTTGCAATAGATCGAATTTATCGACAATTAAATTACGCATGCGCAGAAACAACACGGATGAAAACAAACAAAGACTCTTAAAAAATATTACAATCTAATCGTTAAATATAAGCCATGGAACGTTAACATAATATATCTTTATATCGCCTTTAATTATACAAAAGTGTACACTATACAATTATAACTGAATTCATACCAATCGTCCACAGTGAATTTATTAAATAAAATATGAATTTATGATTTAACTATAAATAGTGAATATTATAATCAGTGAAACAAGCTCATAGCAAATCTGACTGCTGTTACAAAGGAATTTCTCTTATCATCGTTAGCTTGAGGAATGACTGCTGCAGGCCCGTAACCAGCCTCCTTGAAGGTCGCGGCCTTGGCCTTGAGGGTTATGGCCTTGGCCTTGAGGGTTGTGGCCTTGGCCTTGAGGGTTGTGGCCTTGGCCTTGAGGGTTGTGGCCTTGGCCTTGAGGTAGAGCCCCCAGCCGCCGCCGATCGCCGAATTCGCCGCCGGATTTTTGCTAGCCGAAAATCCGCCGGGAAATATTCGGCGCGCCGAATTCGCCGCTAAATTTTTATAGCCGAATATCAGCCATAAAAATAATTCACGCCGAAATTTAAAATCACCAAAACGACAAAAAAATTCTGTCACTTTTCCAAACGACATTTTTATAAGCAGTGTTTGGTTCAGAAATATAATAGTACTTTATAATATTTTCAAATATTAATCTTAACTTCAAATCTATTTTAAACTAAACGTTTGTTTATAAGCGATTTCTATCTTTGATTGGCACATCATAGCCTTCTTGTGCTGATGAGTCATAAACAACAAACAGGCATATTTGTAGTACAGCTGGATTTTTAACCGGATTTTATGGCTAGCTGGATTTTCAGCCAGAATTCATTTCTACGCGTAAATGCGGCTAATCCGGATATCAGCCGAAAAATTAGCTTAGCCAGCCGAATTTTGAAAATAATACGGCTGAGGGATCTAATGGCGGCCCGCGCCTTGTTGTTGTAAAAATTCAGAAATTGACGATTTTCGTCCATCGCTACCGCCCCCGTTAGGTATTTTCGTCCGCCGCTACCCCTCTCGTCAGGTGTTTTCGTCCGCCGCTACTCCCCCCACCCCCTGGCTCGTTAAGTTTTTCGGCTGTAGCGGCTCGCGGACGATGCTGTACGGAGAAAAAAATGACCCTCGGCTCAAAAAGTTTTGACACTGCTGCTATATACTTATAAGAATAATTGAATATATGTTGTGTAATCTGCTGCAAATCATAGCTGCTATCTTAATGCTAGTCTGAATTATAGAGTTATAATAACTATATTATTGCTTCACTGTATGGATAAACTTTCTGTATAAACAGCCCGAAGTGATGACTTTGGAATCGTGTTTTTGTTCTTTAGAGTCGTCATTTGCAAGAGCTGGAACTTTGCATCACTGGATGTTTCGTTTGCGCAATTCAACAATTCTTGATTCAGATCTTCGTCTGATCCTTCTGCGACCCACTTGTCCAGAAAACAGCACTCTGGTCTATCCAGGTTATCAATAGTCTTCTCTCATTTTTTGCTATAAATTGTGCAAAATTGCATGTATTGTTTTCCATAATGTTAAGCCAGGTAATTCGTAAAATATGATTACAATAGTCAGTGTATAAAATCAGAGGATAACAATTCACTGAATTACTTCAGGGACCGATCTAGAAATATTATAAGGGGGCCTGTGATGCAAAAATCAACAATTTTCGGCCTAAGGGGGGGGGGCGAACCCTAGAAATGCCAATTTGTATGGAAAAATCAATTAATTTGACCTAAAGGAGGGGGCGGGCCCCCGGGCCCCCGTAGATCCGTCACTGTTTACTTTTGTTTTACTTCAGGAGAAAGCGGTCGGTCTAATATTTTTAAATTATGAACCATAAATTGTTCATACTTCAGTACATAAATTTGAAAATAGATTTGAAATAATTCCAAAAGATAGATAATTGTAATTAACAACTTACTAAGGAAACGTGGCAAACTTTTGAAATGACCATGGTATACATTTCTTACAGGTTGCAGTACGGACATCACCTGTGTGTCTTTTTGCATCGATTCTCAACTGAATTCCTGCGCTTTGAATAACAACGATTTGAAGTTCAATTGTTCACATTCGGATCAGTTTTGTCCTGTAAATGGATCTTGCCAGAATAAGTTGCGTCCATGCACCTGCAGAGCCCACCACAGCGCCGAGGTATGTAACTCTCTCTTCTCCAAACAACAGCCGACTCGTTTCACCAGAACTCTCCCTGTCTATCGGGTTTTATCTTCAGCAAACGTTCCGGTATCAACTAACGACTTGCGACTAGATACATCCGATGCAAAACAGGACTTTCTACTTCCGGTTCACGATGTCAACGTAAAAGAAAACGATATCATCGCGATTCAATTCAAAGCCGACCGCTCTCGTGCACTGTGTACTTTAGATGCGCACTCACATTGGAGACAAACGATCATGGTGTCATATTCTCACAATTGGTTGACATTGAATGATGACGTGAAACTGCACGGTCCATCTCTGACGTGGATGGATGACATGGTTTGCAATTTGGCTGCGTTCTATTCCGTACCGGTGGTAATTCAGGCTCCGTCTGCCCTCCTCACCTTGCATTCAGGAGGATCCATGAATTTGACCATTGACGTCACTATCAGAAACTCTGTATCACAGTTCAATCAGTCGTTACGAGTGCATACTAAGTTTCCAGGCTTTTCATTGGTCTATCCGGCTAGTAATTTGCTACAAGAACCTATTAACGCTGGGTCAATTGGAACGCTTTTTGTTGAAGCTGATGTTCAGCAGACTTTAATTTTTCAAATGGAGGAACCGGGTTATTTCTTTCTTAACAGTAGTGCTAACTATGATTCGTCTTTTATGCTCGTTGCGGAATGTCCAAAGGAATTGATGGAAGAACATTGTCATCCTGCATTTCAATACTCAGTTTTGAGAATTCTTTTTCCAGGGAAAATAAACAATACCCAAAGCACTCTTAGAGTTCTTTTTCGAACCGACAGTCCAGGTATTCTAAAAGAACTTCTAATTGATATAGTTACAGTTATAAAGATTTCAAAACTAGCCATCCGAATGTCTGAAGTCACTCCTTGGCCGGCCTTTGAGAAACTGCACAAGTTCACAGCTGATGCGCCTAGTTTTGACATTTCCGGTACGCAGTACTTTTGGCAAGCTTCTGATGGTTGGACTGAGACGACTGACATTCCAGAGGTTCAGCAAAAGTTTCCATCGGCGGGTCAATATGTCATCACATTACGAGCCACCAACACTATAGGATCCGAGACGGCCAGTTTGAATGTAACACTATTTCAGAATGCGAATATGCATATTAAGTCTGACGATATTCCCGATGTTGTTATCGTTGACGAAGAATTCAGTGCATCGTTTGTTGTCGACATGAATCCCTTCAGTGTTATGTCTTACTACTTGTCCTGCACGGCGGATCTAACAAGATCACTCACGAGTCCTGTCTTTGAGAATCTAAACATCTCAAGTGGCTTGAATATATCCCGAAGATTTTTACCGATGACCAGCGATGAAAAGTTTCGATTGACGCTGTTAGTCACTGATTTACTTAGCTCTGTATCGCTGAAGGTTGATAGGATTGTCGGTGCCGTCGAGCGTATCTCATCCACGAGAGTCGAGGTTGCTGTTCCTTCCTTGAACACCGCCGCGGTGACGGGAACCCGCTTCGTTGCAGTCGATTCGACCGTGACATTCGTGACAAAACTTACGAAAGGAACCGGAAATATTTCCTTCGTTTGGGACTTCGGGGACGGATCACAACGTTCGAAAGTCTTCAACGAGGGTGAAGTGATGCATAGATACACACAGATCGGACTGTTTCCTTTAGAGTTGGTCGTGAGCAATGTGGCAAGCAGTGAAGCGGTTGGTCTGCTGGTGAAGGTTGAACGACCTATCAAAGGCGTCAAGCTTGTCTACGATGGACCGATCTATGTCAATCGAACATCCTATGTGACGGCCACAATAGAGCAAGGATCTGATGTTACTTATGTGTTTAGAATAGATGACGTCATGATTAATCAAACTTTGAGCATGGCGCGTTATGTCTTTCGACGACTTGGATTACTCACGGTATCAGTGAACGCTTACAATGAAATCAGCCAAAGCAACGCTTCGATATCGATAAATGTGGAGAAATTGGACGATTCCTATTCAGACATAAAAGTGGAAGTTCATAATTGTTGTTCAGAAGTGTTTGCAACGAAAGAGGTTGTCCACTTTGTGGCGTACCTCAGTCAAGAACCGCTAAATTGTATGCTAAAGTGGATTATATCGAACTCCGAAAATAGTTGGTCAAAATACGGAAACGAATTTATTGAAACGTTTGATAAACACGGAACATACAAGATTCAGGTTAACTGTTTATCTCTCGTGAATGTTAGTCCATTCACCGGTTCATTCGAATTGCAGGAAAGGATTGTGTCTGCCAATCTTAGGTCGAGCATGTGGCCGATTGGAGGCTACGCGGGAATTAACTCATCAGTCATATTCACCTTAGACTCTATCGGCGGCTCCCACTTGAACTACCAATGGAACGTTACGGCTTCCGAGAACCAGTCGTCGAAAATCGCAGCGCAGAGTAGCAGCTCTAAGGACAATCAATACACGCATATCTTCACCGAGGTCAAGACGTATAATGTCGTCGGAACGGTGTACAACAACGTTAGTGAGAAGGTGCAGTTAAAGATAGTGAAAGTAATTCAGTGTTCTTCGCCAATGTTGGACCTGGTTGGCCCTGAGCAACGCCAACAGCTACGTTCACAACGCTTCAGCGTTGAAGTGATCGTCGTATCTTGCTTCACCTACCAGATCCACCAGTGGAGGATTTTCTACTCCAGCTGCTCCGAGAGGAACTCAACCCCGGTGCCTATCCGGCCATTCATAGCCACCGACACTCCGTCCTTGTATCTTCCAGCGAGAAGCTTACCGTATGGAACATACTGTCTCAACTTCACGTCCGAGTACATTTCCAAGCCGAACAAAAGTGAGATTTCTGTTGAACTCAGGGTTCTTCCCTCGCAGCTGAAGGCGATCCTAGCTGGAGGCTCACAGAGGACAGTCTTCTTCGCCAACGATGTTGTCCTGGATGGCTCGCTGTCCTACGATCCTGACGCGGAGTTGGATGGGACGTCTCAGTTCACCTATCACTGGTCCTGCGTGGACAAAGAGCTTCTGGACAAGGTGAGGCTCGGTTCTACCGTTGCAACATTCACAATTTTATTATCAAAACTGTCATCGAAAGGTCGAACGCTTGTTTAAAATTAATTAAGACAAGTTAATTTTAAATTTCAATAAAAAAATTAAACAATGTTAGTTTGAAAAGGAGATGTGGATTTGTATTAAGCGTGCATTGGGAAATTTTAAGAACTTGATGTGACTTAACTTCTGAATATTTTCAATAGTCTTGTTATTTGCAAGAAAATTCATTAAAATATATTTTTATCAAAAGTTGTACCGTTTATCATTGCAAATCGTTGTTTGTTTTATTCAGATTGTTTATTCAGATACATACTCAGATGTTTTATTTAAGTTTCAATTTAAATGTAATTTAAATTCATTATGGTTTCAAACAAAAAACATACGTTCGCTGCGGCGCTTAAGTGTTTATGTCTGCACAGTTTGATAGGCGTGCAGATCAGCGTTGTCTGGAGACGATTAGCAACTGCAACACGAGCCGATGCAGAATTGCAGGGAACACTCTGAGTGCCAACAGTTCTTACGAGATACTGATGTCCATATCTGATCTCTACCGATCCAACGTCGCCCCACCTGCCTCGCAAACAGTACGTCGGATTTTCTTCTTTGAATAAATTCATGTGTGGGATTTATTGTTGTGGGCCCTTGTGGCAGCTGGCCTAGCGTGTCTGAAATAAACTCTTGCAATTAAGATCACAAGGCTCGTGGATCGAACCTGCTCTCCGAAGCTAAAAAGGTAATGGCTGAAAGTTTTGAAACACACACCCTCAGCGCTGAGTAATTGTTAACGGAAGCAAATTTAGTGACGTCATGGAAATTCAAACGTGTAATTGACTCAGTCTGCAGACGAAAAACTAATGCAAGGTATCCCCATTAAAACCCACTCAATCATGGGCTTCATCACACTTTGAAAGTTGTGGGTGACTATTCAAGTTAGTGGGTAACTTTTTTCACTACTTTTACAATTGGCGGGTGACCACACCGAATGGGGATAGGTGCACATTGAAAAATGTGTGGATGACTTTTGAGGACTTTTAAAAGTAGGTTGACAAATCACCTATGACACCCATTGTGGTGAAGCCCCTGCAATCAATCACTATACTGCGTGCGTAGCTTTTGAGAGTCGTTGCGCCTGACGACCACAAAACACGATTCGACGCACGTGACCAGGATGTTAGGAGAGTCAGTCCGTTGTCTTTTTTGATTTGACTCAACCAGGTTGAGCGCGGCCGGCAGCAGTGCTGGTGTCACACGAAAAAGGTCACTATGGCAAAAAGGCCGCTTACTACATAAGGACCCACCACCGGTTTTGTATATGGAAAAAGGATCCACTCATAATTAATTTTAAAAGACATACAGAGGTAATCACATCCGACACGGGAAAAGGGCCCTCATGCAAAAGGTCCCATCACAATTTAGTATAATATCCATTATGTAAATCCATTATAAACCAATATATAAACTAAACATTAAGATTACTGCAGTTCAATTAGAACTAGCTAGCTTAGTAACATGATCTCCAGTACTGGTAGAATTCATCATAACAAAAAAAACAGATGCACCTCTATCAACATGATCAAGTGGCGGATCCATCAGGGGGGGGGGGGGGTCGA
>JAQFZK010000380.1:0-11164 GCA_034695905.1 Fridericia nemoralis | reverse complement strand
GCCCATGGAGTCCCCGATGTCATCTCTGGATGCCGAAACGGACTTTAAACCCAAGTTTAAGTTTTAAGTTTAAGTATGAAGTGCTGCGAATTGGGAGGCACAGCACAAATCTGACGAACACCACACAAATATGTTGCACTTTATTCAAAACTTTGTAACTAATTGATTTGTCCCCCCCCCCCTCCCATATTTTCAAAGTCATGCCTGTGTCGGCACCACACGTAGCACCTATAGATGTTGTAGTACGATAAAATACAGTCCTAAAAACATATCTGAAAGTTTGTGTGATTTTGACATGAGAAAAATATATTCTGCTTGCTCAAAGCTGGTGATTTACAAATTCTCTTGAAATTGTTAATTAACGGCTGAATTCTTTACTCAGTACTACCAATTCGGCACAATCTTAAAATCAAATATATCGGATAGGCTGTTTTAAGAGAACCTACACCATCAAGCAGACTGAAGACAATGGAACTGTTGTTGATTCATAGAGCGTCATCAACATCTTGTATAAAATGCATCAATTGCTAAAAATTTCATCATATTCTTAATATTCTAACAATAATTATAGTATCATGAATTCAAAACTTGGGTGACACTGCAAATATTTAGCTGTAAGTGATGAAGAGTCACATTAGTTAGTCCAAAGAATATTTACGATAAGAACTACAACCACGCTTCAGTTTAGACATTTTAATAATTCTAAATATCATTCACAGTAATATGCACAGATAAAACAGAAAAAAGTACACAATGATACATATATATAAGATGCGCGCATTATTAGCTAGTGTTTCGACGCATCCAAATACAAATCATTTAGCGACACAGAACATTTATTCACAGGATAAATAACATACCTAGTAGTGGACACATGGAAAGGATTATATGCTTAGATTTGTATCTTTAAGAGTATGAATACATTTGTCGAGTTTATATTAGTAAACATCATCTAAAAGACTAAAATCTATTCAAAATAGATATGCGAAAAATAAGCTGCGTAAGTTCAGCATCGAATTTGATACAAGAAGACTGAGGGAAGGATTGGATCATTATTAACACTATTAACAGTGGTTAAAGTAAGGGGTACCGTAGGATGCGAAGCCTCCTGCCCCAATAAAAGGTTGTTTGGCCTCCCTACTTTCTGTTTTATATGATACTATAACATCACATCACCCACCAACGACTTTTAACGACTGATTTTGTTGATATTCAACAAAAAAAACTAACGAGTTCAACGAACGAGAGACAGTCCAGAATTAGCACCGTCTCTCTGTCGAAGAGATCAAGGGATAAATAATGTTCAAACGTAGAAGTTCCTTTACCCTCACTCTCGGTAATACAGAAGGCTACATTCAAGATGTAAACTAGTTAAATTCTCTAATCATATGCAATCTGAACGTTTCTGCATTACAGGCATAATGATAGATGTAGTAGAAAACACGGAAAACACGTGTTGATGAAAAATGACAGATATCAGCAACAGAATAAATTCAACAGAAACACAAACTATATAGCAAGTGCAACAGATTGCTTGTGAGAAGCCCGGCGCTAGTTTAAACCTGTTATGGGAAACTACAGTAACCAGCGGCAGGAAATAGCCTAATATCATTAATTATTGAACCACAGAAATACTAACTGGTTGTAAAAAAACTAAGAATGGCATTATTATTTCTGAATCTTGCAATACTAGACAAGAATTAAACGATTTCTATTTTGCTGAAGCCATGCAATAATAACATGGTACATGGTACATGTGAATATTCTCTGATGATTCACAGGTTTCAGACATTATCTCTGCACAATACGGCTCATACGTCTGTTGAACGAAGAGTCACTGCAAAGCATGCAGATGAATGGCTCTGACGAGAAAAGATTTAAAAAAAATTCTGCTATACAGAATACTCTTCACTAAAATGTAAACAAGTTTTCAAATATGAAAGAAATGAAAGAAATGCAGAAGTGTTACTGAATCGATAACTCGACTACATTAGCTATGTTAATGTTAATTTTCAAATATACCACAGTGCCAGATTTGAACGTTACCCGAAGTACTAAAGATTAACTTAAAAACACTTGGAATGAAACTAGTGGACACATCTAACAGAGTTCTTAGGTAGAATTTGACAAATTAAATAAAAGTTGCAACAACATTGACTAATGTCACTTTGATAAAGCTTTATCCATTTCAAACAACTACTGCAATTGAAACACAAAATGTAGTTACATTCACGTTCACTCCAAACTTGTTACATTGATACGCACAATACAGACCAATCTAAAATAAAACAGACAATACAATAAAAATAATAAATAGACAACAAAAAGTAACTATGTACAAACGACAAGATCAGAGGTTTAGTGATAACTGCAGTCATTTCAGTAAACTGAGATTCGTTTATGAGGCAACAGCAGAGTAATGAAATACACATTCTATTTGATTGAAGTAATTAACTACAGATGATTAATATCAAGTTTTAGAATACAGTCTGACCTGAATACAAAAAAACTTTAATTCAATTATATAAATCTAAAACAAATTACATTGAACAATTACTTAGACTTAATGAGTATCAATATTGCCCGACTTAACACTATTGAACTTTATGTATCTAAAGTACGTTTTGATCAAAAGCTATTAGACGTCAAAAATTTAATTAACAGCTCAAATGCACATCAGTTCAGCTTTTAGAATCCAATACACACAAACCAATTACAAGATTAAGAGAGTGTGAAATTCAGAGAAACCTACTCATAGCACAGGCCTGTAACCAGGGGGGGGGGGGTTCGAAGGGTTCGTACAAACCCCCCCTCCTCTCGCAAAAAATGACTGTTTTTCACATTACAAGGTCCACTTTGGAAGCGAACAAAAAATCAAAAGGTCCACAAAAGTGGAAAAACGACCCCCCCCCGGGACCTGACGAACACCCCCCCTCCCGCGCGAGGAGGCTGGTTACGGGCCGGTAGCACTAAATCAGTTGCTCATTTCAGAGAACAAATAAATTACTTGTAAATAATATTAACGACAGAAATGCACAAACTAATTACAAAAATTACAAAGAGCACACAACCCAGTTACACACACAAATGAACAGGAATACAACAATACAAACAATACCTCGCACAATTTATTTGTGATCCACAAATATACCATTATTCATATATTCTGACAATATTTCTGCATAGTGTCATACATCATAAAATCATTTATATACATACAACAAATATCTATGTTGTAAAACTTATTTTTAGTATAGCAATTGCTAAATTTTCTAAGGCTAGCATTGAGTGTGTTAGTTTATAATAATGTAGCGTAACAATTATTTTGAAGTCAAAAACTGTGTTCTTACATTTTGATATCGTTTAATATTACTCAAACTTATCTAAAATATAATAAACTTATATATGATATCCAATATATATTGCGACAGCATTAAACGTTGTAATATATTTATGTAACCTACCTTCTGATGCTAATCCCTGCATGATATTTGCTAATATTCTACAAATTCAAGTGTCACATAAAATTCATTTAACTTATTTGTCACACAAGAAATTATTTACTAGGTTTAGGTGAAAACAATTTTTAATATATTCTTTGAAAATGTAATTATAAAATGTAAATAATAAAATTGTATAAGAATCGATTATTCCGATTCTGATCAAAATTGATTCAAATATATTAACGTAAAAACACAATTCAATATTTGATTACATGAAACCAGTCAAAAGACATTATTATATCACGTTTAACTCGGTACAATTAAATAGCTAATATATTCATGATTGTACATCTCTAACTAAATTTACAAAAAATTCATACGATTCAACGTTTTTATCCTCGATATGAAACAGTCTATGACTAGGAACATAAAATCGCACTTAGTTCTATTGCCCAAGTTGATTTTAACTTTTAATTACAAAACGTCTTCCAATATTGTGCCAACACATTTACAAACTTCGCTTTGTTCATATCTGCGCGTATAAAAATAAAATATTCTTTGATACGTGAAATTTCTTGCAACAGCAGCAGCAGCAGAAACAATGATCAAACGACTTGATTTTTGAATTCAGTACAAGTTGACCACTGTTCATGATTTTGCTCAGAATTGCATTGTACAAAAACACAAAACTAAAATACAAGCAACCACAGGCAATACATGCTATAAACTACCTACAAACTTTATTTTAATGGAATGCTCTTCTGCATGAGAGCAGATCTCTCAACAAACCCGTCACAATCCATACTGACACATTTTCATTATGCTGCTCCTGCTTCATACAATGCCGTTCAACTCGAACCATTCGTAAACATGCTACTCTAACACAGTTTACAGCACAAATCCTTACGGTAGCTATTACAAATAATACTATGCATACTTACCTATGGTGTATCAAAATACATCAAAACACATCATCATAGATATTTCTACACAGGTTCTTTAACAGCACTATAATTGTCCGCCGGCATTAAATTACCAAACAATTGTTAAACAATATCAAACAGTTACAACTCGTTCAAACTCTGTTAAAAGACGAACCATGGAACAACCCAACACCACCCAGCTTCTTGACACGAGGCAATGGTTTTGCACGAGGGTGAGACTATTTCTGACTACGCTGTTTTCCGTTGGTGCACGACTGGACTGCACCAGCACGACTCCGCGCATCAGAGTGCTGTCCACACAACAACGTCAGGCACACCGATTAAACAGACAGTACTCACGGTGATCATAGTACTGTGTGTCAAATACGAAAGCTAAATGATTTACAGTACAAGTTATTAGAGATGAAACCCAGAACTATTTAGTTACTCTTTGTGATCTGAAATTTACTATAAAATGTATGAAGAATTGCAGTATGCGATCATGTAGTTAAGAATTCCAAAGCATATCAACAGCGAAGCTAAAGCTTTATATCTACCACACAATTTAAGTTTTATAACTAGCGCACACCGGTAAATAGATTTGTATAAAAATCAAACAGACATTTCTATAATGCTTTAAACAAAAAGCAAACAACTTCTTCACACTATCTACTAGCATCGTTTGTTTCTTTTAATACTTAAATGCTTAATGCTTAACTTATACATGAAAATAACAGAATTAAATTAAACAATTGACAGATGACAATCAGACCTCGTCTGAAGCGAGTGACGCCGAAGATATTCCCTCGACGGAGTTGTATGATGACGACGAGCTATTGCTGCTCGGCAGGTCTGCACTAATACGACGGGCGGACGACGTTGCTCCTCGCAATGGAGCCAGCAGGATGGAATTGAACATTTCTACGAGACGCTTGAACCTACGAGATGAACCTGCAATCAACGAGTCATTGAAGAAAGACATTTCACATTGAGTTTAAGATGGATTTCATCAAAGTTATGATTTCTAAAAGTTGGTTCAGGCAGTTGTACAGCTAGTTTAACAGCAATTGTAAAAGTTATTATATTGCAAAAAAAAGCATGATTTAATGTTCCTAATCGCTAATTATAATTGTTTTGTTGGTTTCACTGCTGAAGTTGAATTTCATGAGTAAAATAGCTGACCAAATTCGACTAGTTAGAGTAACATGCCATCACAGAAGGGAGCCTAACCTGACAGCAGTGTGAATGTGACACAGTGCAGACTGTCGTTGCCGTCACCGTCACGATGGACAGGGGCGATGTCAGCTCTGAGTCGGACATTACGACTGAACACAGACGTCGAGCTGCCTCGCCGGTACTCAGCCTGGAACGACACGGCTGTCAGCACACTGTGGGTCATGTCTGGCATCTAACAATACACATACATACCAGTATGTATACACATACACACACTCACAAATGTACACACTACATGTCATGTATGGCATCTGGCAACATACCCACCCATCCACCCATCCACCCACCCACCCACCCACCCATCCATCCACTCTCTCTGCCCTTCAGCCCAATGCCAGTCAAACTGTAAGGTTCATAGGAACGTAGCCGGTGCCTCGTGCAACCAACCCAGTTTACTTTCATCGCTTGTCAGCTACTACAAAATTCATTGCTTTGGTGAACAGAGAGAGGCAAGAGGGTGAACAAGAATGCCTAATCTTGCAGAGAAGCTCTGCCAGGTCTGGAGACGAACCCACAAAACAAGCCGGTGCAAAATCAAGTAAAACAAGTAAAGTGTTGTGGTATGTTCTTCTACATAGAAGTTGCCTGCGATGTTTTCCCTTCAGCCTGACATCAGCCAAACTGCGAGGTCCAAAGAGATGGTGCCTCATGTGAACATGTCAGTTTACTTTCGTAGCAGCCAGTTACTACCAAATTTACTGCTTTGGTGAACAGAGGCTAGAGAGAAAAATCAAGAAGCCTTCAAAAATGGAGAACTGACATGCAACTGCACTCCATAACCATCATTAACTACAGCTCATGGCACAAACAAAGCATGCTGATAGTCTTAGCGTTGATACTGTGTTAGCTATTGGATCTTATATTTTATATGTAATATTCTGCTATATAAGTGACACTGTATTATTTGTATCAGTTATAACAACTAAATATGTTGAATAACGAATGCACACGATGATGTGAAGAAGTTATTTGAGACGAACACAAAGGAAAGCCTGTATGAGATCTGCCTTGACTTGTGCAGCACTCCTGTCCTTGATCATCACAAAGCCATGCTCCTCAGAGCCCTCCCCTCCCAGCAGCATGCCAAACCAAGACTTCTTCTCAAACCTGAACACACATCCACACATATGCAACACACACAAGCACACACATATGTGCTTGTATCATATGTATCATACATGCACATATATACGTACATACACATATGCATACACAACCACATACATGTATGCACAACACAATCAACTGATCATGTACAAGCACATACTGCCAGACATATATAAACAGCACAAACACAGAAAGACAAAAAATGAATGGTTAGATACGTTTACAAACAACAAAGCACAGCTTCAACATCTAATTTAACAAAATGAATTCTGCTCGTCACAGAGTGTCAATCCGTCTTTGAAACAGTGCTAAAAGCTAGTAACAGAACGCAATACTTTCAGGTAACAAATTACTAGTAGTTAATAGTGCATTACAAATAAGAGGCAACAATTGAGTAAAAATGCCTATACAGGCCCGCAACTATGGATGGTTCGAAGGGTTCGTACGAACACCACCACCCTCCTCGAGAAAAAGTTCTACATTAAAAGATTCGATCTGGAGACGAGACGAAACAGGGATCCGATAGGTTCGTTTTCTGGTCTGACAAATCCCCCCCGGGGTCTGATGAACCCCCTTCACCCTGCGAGGAGGCTGGTTATGGGTCAGCTATATTTTTCTTTCCTTAACATTACACTAAAATAGTGAATACCGATATTATAGTTTTAAAATAACTTTTTGAACTGTACACTGTAATTTTGCAGTAAAAGATTTTTAACCTCTTTTACAATATATTTTTGCATACTAAAAATGAAATACAGATATAAAGGGCAACGGAGTTAACAGAGGAGAAAAACATTACATCCTTACAAATAATTTTTTTCCTATAGGACTCATGATAAACATAGAAAAGGTAGACATGTTTACAAATTGCAAAAAAAAAGAAAAAAAATTCTAAAATTCTTAAAAATAAACAGTAAGATGTTGGAAAATAGTAAAAATAGAGAAAGAGATATTTTAAAGTAGAGGAAAATAGACTGTAGCTAACTCGCAAGATGATCCCATGTTTGACGTTGTTGATTCATCATCGCTAGATGGCACTGTACACAAAGAAACAATAAAATTATAGAATTCTTATCTGACAGCAATTTTTTATCTGATATCAATTTTCATCTGACACCTCAACTGATATGAATAAATAACTGAAGGTTTAGTGTAATAAACAAATGCTTTTTGTCACAGTCCGACATAAATTTCATAAAGCACAGAAAATTCTAATATAATACAACAAATTTGTAGCAATAAATATATTCGCTACAATGCAGAGCAACATGAGTAAGAACTATCACAATATAAAACAGTTCAACTAGAACCAGTACACTATAACACAGTATTAAAATAATAGCAAATAAAAAAAATTGTTCAGAATATCAATGTAATATTTATCAGTAAACAACTGCTGTAAACTTAACAGCAAAAACAAACAAATAGTCACCTTGCATTTTCTTTCGATGAAACTTTGGTGAACCGAGAAAGCTCGTCTTCAGATTGTTGAGGCGCGACCTCCACTGCCCCCCCGGTGACACAGGCAGGGGCGTCGGTAGACTGGACTCGTGAGAGGTGCAGTGAAGCAGACTGGGTGGCCGCGTGTGATGTGATTGGATGGTTGGACTGGATGCAGGACTGGTCGCGGGGCTGCTGGAGCGCGAGGGGGGATTGAGGGAGAGGGAGGAAGTGTTTGGGGGGTAGCGAGATGAAGGGCTGCAGCTCTGAAGGCTGCCTTTCCTGCGTCTGAAAAGTGTCAAACACAATCTAGTGCAGAGTGTTGCATTACATGGTGACTGAACGTTAGGGCTTGTTTACTATGCACATTCTGTAGACTGTAGTTAGTCACTTTACACAATGCTTATCATTCTGTTTGTGGGCTTTCATTATAACTACTAAATATGATTGTATCAAACACAATTCTAAAAATAAAAACTTCAAGACATACAGGATAAAGGTTCAAACTGAAGTACTGGCATCCCTTCTTTTGCATGCCTCCTAATAATGGTCAATAAATAGCATTTATTGACACTTATTTTTAGTATATTCTAAATAGGGATTATATTTACCATGAAAGCAAAGACCAATCAATAACAACATAATGTTTAAAACTTATGGTTGATATTTGTCAGCTCTCATGAACTACCATTCAACTCTTGCATATTGCAACTGCAGCTGATACAGTCAACAGTTTAGTAATCAGATTGGTACGAATATTATATCAAACTTATTGCAACAGAGAAAATAATCATTTTGATCCGGCTCGACTGAAAACTTACCGACAAAAAAAGTACCAACATGAAAACCGTAACATCAATCGAATCTGTAGTTACAATTAGACTAATAGAAGTCAGTGAGAAAATGTTAAAAATTACAAGCTAATTACAAGCTGAACATTATGCAACACAGTTCAACATGTTATACATACAGTCAACACACAAATGTAACAAAGAGTTGAGCATGTTGTACAATGTACATACAGTCAATACACAGATGTAACAAAGAGTTGAGCATGTTGTACAATGTACGTACAGTCAATACACAGATGTAACAAAGAGTTGAGCATGTTGTACAATGTACATACAGTCAATACACAGATGTAACATAGAGTTAAGCATGTTGTACAATGTACATACAGTCAATACACAGATGTAACAAAGAGTTGAGCATGTTGTACAATGTACATACAGTCGTTGGACGGTGAGAGCCCGTCGTGGAGCGATGGGCGACCCCTCACACAGACCTCCCAGCGACAGTCTGGGTTGTCCATTGACTGGGCACAGGGGGGCCTGGTCTACTCTCTTACGTGGTGGGTCGGCTACATAAAGATAAATACAAACACACAGATAGACAGATACAAGCAAACAGACATTTTGATTTAACTTTTTTATTACACACAAACAAACAGACAGCTTGCTGGGCACAATGCAGCCTGATCTACCCTTTTACTTGGTGGGTTGGCTGCTACACACACGTGCAGACAGATACAAGCAGACACACATCGACTGTATCTACATATACTTCTCAATTCTCTTACATGGCGGGTCGGCTACACTTGCACATGAAAACAAACACATAGCTGCACAGCACTAACACACACTAACAAGCACACATCTACACATACTGACTCTGATAAACACCAATAAATACACACATCTGCAATACTAAAGCACTGACAAATAGAGGTACATTAATAACAAATTTACTTTAATAAAGACATCAAAAAGTACTCACAAATAGTTACCAAAAAATACCTATCTATATACGTACCAACGAAGGCTGACAAATACACATCTACAATGTATTAATAAACATAAACAAACATCAACAAAAACATTGGGAAAGCCTCATAACACTTCTTGATACATAATTAACACCTACGTCAACCAGTGAAGAAACACTCACAAATCCAAACAAACTGAGATTACAATTTGACAATGAAACATGAAACTCTTCACGGAGATAATCAGAAACAGAACAAGAAATCCATCACATGTCAACAATTTGCCTGACGCAGTGCCTCAATGATGCAGGAAAAACAAACCTACATGAAGACGAAGAGGTGTAAACGCACACAGACACACACAAAACACAAAGGCATTCACTTGCACATACACACAAACACACCCACATATGCACATGCAGGTGCACAAACAGAAAGACACTTACCACCCGACTCTGACTTGAACTTGATGTCGACCTCATCATCCCTGCACGGATTGCGCAGCTTGCGATCAAGCAACAGGAAGTAGATCACCTTCTCCGTATTGTGGCTAAGAACAGGAAACAGGTCAGTGCTCAGTTACATTTATACTTCACTCGTCGTCCACACCGTGGAGTCAAATAACGAAAACTTCCGAGACACAACTATCAGCAGAAGAAATGTAGATAAATGACAAAAAGAAGTAACTTAATAGTATGTACGGTAACAGTACACAGCAATCAACGTCAAACAATTTCTTAAAATATTTGACATCTGCACCTCCTTTGTGCATATGATTCTACAATAAGCGCCACAACTTAAACAAATGTATAGGCAACTAATAATTTTGAATACTGGTAACAGTATTAAAATAATAAGTATTAAAATACAAGCATAACTAAAGATCATAATTATATGAAACTGTATATAGTTAATAACAGAAGATTCTATGGATGACAGCGAACACTGACACGGTGGAGAGGAGATCACGTAGAAGCTGGTCGCGATCTTTGAAGCACTGCAGTGACGTCATTGTTGTCAGGATGTCTGGGTCGAGATCGTCCATGCATGGAATCACAGAAGTCTTCAACAACAACAACAACAACAACACATTCAGTACACATGAATGAATTCAACAACACAACAACTAATAGCTTTCAAAGGTTTCATTGTAAAGAAATGAAAAGCTGTAAAAATTACTGATTACAACAAATAGTTTCTTAAACCTATAAAGATAAAAATGTATAATATATAGAACTTTATTATCCATA
>JAQFZK010000379.1:0-11165 GCA_034695905.1 Fridericia nemoralis | reverse complement strand
GTTACAGTCAGGTTGAGTATTAGGGTTAGAGATAGAATTAGGGTTAGGGTTTAAGTTAGGGTTAGGGCTAGGGTTTTTCGATAAACGGCCGTCGATAAAGTGAACGTCGATAAAGTGACATAGAAACCAATTATATAACACATTTGCCACTGAGGGTCGTTGTTCCCATAGATGTCCCCAGGCTATATTATAATTAATAGACCATTTTAAATATCTTGCATACTAATTATAGGCCTATAAATGTTCTAACCTTCTAACACTCGTCAGAGAAGCACAGATAATTATCAGTCTGACTGATGGATGTAATGTAAAAATAGGCCAAAATAAGGTGTAAAATTGAGCCTAAAAATAGTCCGACAATGTCTTATGACATGATAAGATGTCGTCTGACTTGCTCAACACTGGAAAGAAAAAATGGCAACGACATACTATGACGTCGTCAGCAGAGAATGTGTTGGCGAACGAGAATAATAATTTAACAAAATAAGTGATAAGAATTATATACACTTCCTTTCTTTGACATCTTGATTCATATTCTGTTGTTTAAATACTGAAACTGATTAGCTGTAGTTATTGTTTAGTAATAATTTAATAAATCAGTATTTGTATGACGAAAGAAGTGTTAAACTGACTATGAGTCACAATTTATTTGTGCGAGTGGGCATCAATTATAGAAGTATTTCAACTGTGTTGCTTGTTGTTTAACAGTTTTTTGGTCGCAGAGTGATAATTTTTTGTATTTAACATAAATGGTAGTGTTAAATTCATACATCTCCAACATTGCCAATTTTGTTTATTCTGTATTTGTTAAAGAGATTTATTCTATGCACATTACACGTTACTTGCAGCCCTAACGTTCTCACACCAGCGAGACTTTGATGAGAACGGCCTCTTCTACTGGATCGGCACAAACGGCCGTACTTCCCCCGAGTGGGTGAACCCGGCACAGTACGGGCTAGTAATTGTGACCTCGTCGGAGGGACGCAAGCTGCCTTACGGCAAGCTGGAGGAGATTGTGTCGCGCGACACGTCGGCACACAACTGTCACACGAACGACGACAAGAAGGCGTGGTTCTGTGTCGACCTGGGTCTCTCCCTCGTTCCGTCGAGCTACACTCTCAGACACGCGCGAGGCTACGGCCGGTCGGCTCTACGCAACTGGCAGCTGCAGGTAGTTGAGACTCGGTTGACATTGTTCGGTAATATAGAGTAGTAAAAGTGTTGGGAGTTTTTCCAATGAAAGTTTTCCAGTGAAAGTTACTGTTAAATTACATATCTAAGTTGGCCACATTTTTTGGCAAAAAAAGATTAGGTGGAGATTTCTTTTTGGGTCTTAACGGATTCAGTATTTATCAAACAACGTCCTAAACGTCTGTAAATCATTTTAGTGAGCATGTAATTTTATTTAGATACTTAGTGTCTTAAAGAGGGAAGAGGCCCTGGACAGAGATGAATGGCGTAGGAAAATTTATGGGGGAAAGGTCCAACCTGTGCTTGCGCAGAGAGAGCGACGCTAAACTGTTGATGATGAGTGTAAATATATAGCTGCTTAGTGTATATTAATAATAAAATGCTAAAATATTGTATTGTAGTTTTATAATCCCTGCAATAATGAAACTTTGGTGAAGCGAGTGATTGTTTTGCACTAGATATTTGGAAAAAAGATTTAAATGATTTGCATGAGAATTCAGTCATACTGTCTGACAGGTATGACTTGGGAAGAAATAAAGAGGTACCTGCAGCATCTCATTGGTTCTGCTTAAAAAATTAAAACAATTTTTAAAAGTATTTTGTGAATTTTTTTTAAACTGTAGTTCAGAAATACTGGTTTTGCACGAAGATTGATTGTTGGAGTATATCTGTTTTTATTGTTGTTGGAGTAACTGTTTTTATAGATAGTTAATGAGTATAATTACACAAAAATAATATTGTGTTAATGCAAACGTTGAATAGTACAGTGTTACGTTTTAAAGTGACCAAGGAGATTGATATGTCAAATTGTTTATGTAGGCGTCGAAGGACGGAGTGACGTGGATAACGCTGTATGATCACATAAACGATGCTTCTCTCAATGAGCCCGGCTCAACGGCTTCTTGGCCCCTGGAGCCCCCTACAGATCCCCAGGGTTGGCGCTTCATTCGCATCCAGCAGAACGGCAAGAATGCCAGTGGGCAGACCCACTACCTCTCCCTCTCCGGTCTCGAACTCTATGGCACCGTGACGGGGGTCGCCGGAGGTCACGATCTCGGCAAGACGGCGAGGGAGGCGGAGTCTAATGCACGCAGGCAGCGCAAGCACGTGCGCGCGTGCGTGTTGAAACAGATGCAGCAGGGCGCGCGAGTCGGGCGAGGTTTAGACTGGAAGTGGAGGGATCAAGATGGCCCCGCCCCCTCGGAGGGAACAGTCACCGGGGAGATTCACAACGGGTGGGTGGATGTCGCTTGGGATGCGGGAGGAACGAATTCTTACCGAATGGGAGCCGAGGGAAAATACGATTTGTCCCTGGCGCCATCTCATGATCCGGAAAAAGTGAAACGTGTGAGCAGTGGAAAATCTGATGGTACTTCTGCAGTTGCAGCAGGAAAATCTACGAATACACTTCAGGTGGTGAGTGGCAATGCGTTGTCAAGTAGAAAGAGTAGTTCGACACCCAGTCTCAGTGATTCAATGGAGAATGCCGCCAAGCAGCTGTCACAGGTTGCCCTGCTGGAAGAAACGGCAGCATCTGCCGACAATATCTCAGTCGGTTACGTCGGCGCAGAATCTGCCAACAGGACCAATGCACGGTGTGAGGCCGATGTCACCGTGACGGTTAATCTAGTCGATGAAGCGTCGGCTACTCCGATATCAACGACAGCCGATCAGCAGCAGTCGCTGTGGCACGAAGAGCCGGAGGGAGAGCCGCGGGTTGACAGAACTGAAACCACGGTGAGCGGGATGCAGACCAGGGTGATTGTTCATGATGGCGGCTTCTTAACAATGTCGACTGCCGATGCAGTTGTTCTCGGAAACAATGCGTGTAATATCGCGGCTTCCGCTGCGGCAGTCGCAGCCGTGACGCCTGCACCGGGCCAGCAACAAGCCGTTGAAGAGTCGGGCATCACATCGACCCCTGCCGTTCCCACTGCTATGTCTCGTACCACGCCAGTGACGCACAGTAACGAACGTCTGTCTCACTATCCGCTATTCCGTCGTCTCGGCGGAAATGCTCGGAGATTACCGCTGGAAGTGTTGCAGCACGTGTCACAGCGTGGCTTGACAACGACAACGGCTCCATCGTCATCTTCGTCATCATCTAACAACTCGATGAGTGTCAGTGTACCGAATCTCGCTACGACGATGGAACAGACCGTCAGTCTGCTAGAATCCTTCGCTGCAGTCGCCAGGCGCAATCTCGGCAACAACACCAACAACATGGTTAGCAACGCTGCTGCTGCGTCGGTTGCCGGTAGCAACAGTAGCAACGCGTGCAGCAGTCTGGTGCGCCTTGCGTTGTCTTCTAACTCTCCGTCGTGCTTCGCTGGAACGTTGCTCAGCGCAGCCCAGAGCTTTCCCAACCTAACAACAAGTGTCGGAACGACGACCTCGACCCTCCTGACGGCCGGGGGACGCCACACAATGGGGAACGTCACGTCACTTTCACAGGCTCTCACCATGTCACTTACGTCAACGGCATCGAGCGATTCCGACAATGACTTCCTGGAGATGTGTCGCGCTTCGACGTTACTCGCCGAACTTGAAGATGATGATGAGTTGCCGGAGCCTGGGGACGGAGGGGCCGATGAGACTGATGACAATGAAGATGATAACAGAGATGATGATGAGTACGAAGATGTGCCGGAAGACGAGGAGTATGACTCACGAGGGGGCGCAGGTGCAAATTCAAATGGAACGCGTCGGAGGGCCTGGGATGATGACTTTGTTCTGAAGCGTCAGTTCTCCGCGCTGATCCCCGCTTTTGATCCCCGACCCGGTCGTACAAATGTTAACCAGACGCAGGACTTTGAGATCCCCGCACCGGGGTCACCGGATAAAACCCCAACGGATTCACAGAGCTCCACAAGGGCCGCTGGGGGTGCCAGCCAGGGAGTATTGCGTTTGTTTATAAAATGTCCGGGCAGCCCTGGAAGCGGCGCTGAGGAATTGGAAGTGCCGCTGGACGACGGAAATTCAACCATATTCAAATATGTTCAGCATTTGATAGGGATTTCCGGGGCTGTTGGGAGAACGGAGAGGCAGCGTCACATCTGGGAGCCGACGTACACGATAATGTATCGCGAAGGGAAAGACGATGGGGCAACAGGCATTGCCTGCTGGTCGATACCTTACGTTGAGCGTCATTTAGGTTCCGAAGAGCTTCCAAAGAGTCGAATGATTCACTACTTGAGGACACACGCGGACGAATCTTTTCTGCACAAGTGGAGGCTCACGGGAGCCGACAGGAATATCAAGAAGAGCCACAACTGTCATCAGCTGCTGATGGCTTACAAGGAGTTTGTGAGGGTGAATCGTCTGCACGACGCTGGGGGTCAGGGGTCATCCAAGGGCGCGCAGAAGACGTCTGACAGTGCGGGTGCTTTGGCTCAGTATATCCGACAGAGTTCGTCGATAGTCGAGCGGACTGAAAGTAGCGGAGTTGTGGCCTGCACTGTAGACGACGTACTTCAGTTGCTACAGCTCCTCTACAGCATCGCAGCGGCGCCAGACGTCTCGGAAACGTCCAAGTCAATCGAGGGTAAAGGCAAAACGGAATCGTTGAACGTTTCCCCTGAAGAATTTCACAGCAAGAAGGTGACGAATAAGTTGATTCAGCAGATGCAGGACGCCCTGGTACTCGCCAGCAATGCAGCCCCTGACTGGTGCGAACAACTAACGACCTGCTATCCGATGCTCTTCCCATTTGAAACGCGTCAACTCTACTTTACCTGCACCGCGTTCGGTGCATCGCGTGCGGTCGTGTGGTTGCAGAATCGCCGTGACGCGGCTGTGGATCGTGCGAGACATCCGGCGGGGTCCGTGGCTTCGTCGTCGAGGAGGGACGATGGCCATGATTATCGCATTGGTCGACTGAAGCACGAGAGAGTCTGTGTGCCGAGAGACGATGAACTGTTGGACTGGGCTGTACAGGTTAGATACTGAGTGTTAATGTATTATAATATATTACATGTACAGATTTTTGGCATCGTTTTTAAAAGTTTCTGTATTGGATAAATCAAGAGGTTAAAGCAATTGAAATTATCTACCTGATTAGAACTTAAACTGAGAATTCCTAGAATTGAATACCATGAATTTATATTACAGAAGTTTGTAAATTATAGATTAGGAAAAGTAAATGTCATTCAAATGTGATTTAAATATCTAGACACTGGTTATATAAGAATTACATTTCAATTTATTGAATTGCAAAAAAAAAACAGCAAACAGCAGTGAAATATGTGCATTGCATAAAATTCAGAGATTTCTTCATTTGCTCAGATGCAAAAGTAACCTTTATAGTCACATTTTTAGCACAATTCGGACTAAATCGTGAAGTTTGTTACTTAATACATGTAAATCGTTTAAACTTTTGATACCCGATTGCATGAGTTTTGTCTGTATATATATATATATATATCGCATATTAGCGGTGTAATTATGTTGTAATAACAATTAACATCAGTATTGGTTTAAATTTGTCAAATGAATTTGTGTAGCAAATTTTTAATGTGATTTTTTTTCATCGCTTAATATGTGTTTAATATAGTTGTGCATGTTTGTGATGGACAGGTGATGAAGCACCACGCCGAGCGCAAGGCAGTGCTTGAGATAGAGTTCAAGGGAGAGGAAGGCACAGGGCTGGGTCCCACCCTCGAGTTTTATGCACTCGTGGCCGCCGAGCTGCAGCGCAAGTCACTCGGACTGTGGCTGTGTGACGATGACGAAGATGAAGATAGACAACAAAACAGGAATGATGATGATGATGAAGAAAATGAAGGAATGAGAAACATCGAGCGTGAAGTTGATATTGGACGAGGCGTCAAACCTCGAGGCTATTACGTGCAGAGAGTGGGGGGTATGTTCCCTGCGCCGCTGCCTCAGAACAGTGACGACATGTATCGCGTGGAAGGATTGTTTGAGTTCATGGGGATGTTGTTCGCAAAGTGTATTCAAGATGGCCGCCTGGTTGATATTCCCCTGTCGCGACCTCTCTTGAAGCTCATGTGCATGGGTGACGTGGCCGACAGTGTGGTGCTCAGCTGTTCCGCCGAATCGTCGAGGGAATCATCTGCCGAACCAACGACTGTCGCAAAATCTCCTGCATCACCGGAGGACGATCTGACTCCGACGGAACCCCTCAACGTCTCGGAATGTACCCTGCTGTCGAAGTCTGCGACAACAGGAAGCAGTATGGCGTACTCACCGTCATGGTATTCGGGTCTGCTGACGCAAGAAGACTTTGAAACAGTTGCGCCGCATAGAGCGAGATTTCTACAGCAGCTTCGTGACATGTCGGCGAAACACAAGAAGGTCGTTGCTGACTACAGTGCATTGGGCTCAGAACATTCTTCAGATGTTGTTGATATGAGCGTCGAAGCAATCTCTGATCTCTGTTTAACCTTTGTTTTCAACCCATCATCTCGAGTTCATGGCTACGATGTCGTTGAATTGAAGCCGGGTGGCGCCGACATTGCGGTGACATCGGAGAATGTCGACGAATACATCGATGCCGTCACAGAATTTTGCATCGGCACCGGAATTCGTCGCCAGATGGAATCACTTAGAACCGGGTTCAACCGAGTGTTCCCTATGAACAAGCTGGTGATGTTCAACCCAGATGAGCTGAGGACGATGCTCTGCGGCGATCAGTGCCCCACGTGGTCGCGCGATGACATCATCAGCTACACGGAACCCAAGCTGGGGTACTCTCGAGACAGTCCCGGCTTCATGCGTCTAGTCGAAGTGCTGGTGGGACTCAATGCGGACGAACGCAAGTCTTTCCTACAGTTCACCACGGGCTGTTCATCTCTACCGCCCGGTGGTCTGGCTAACCTTCAGCCGCGGCTCACCATCGTGCGCAAGGTCGACGGCAACGACGGAAGTTATCCGTCGGTTAACACGTGCGTGCACTACCTCAAGTTACCGGAGTACTCGTCGGTTGAGATACTGAAGGAACGACTGCTGGTAGCGATGAACGAAAAGGGATTTCATCTGAACTGATCTGACGGGTAAAGGTTGTACGTAGGGGAGGAAGGAGAAGTTGAGATTAGGAATCATAGCTACTAAATACAAATATAGAAGACTATGTTGAATCTGTCGGATGGTCGTAAAATAGTCTTCTGAGTGCGTTGTGTGTCGTGTGCAACTATGCATGTTGTGACGTAAACCTAAATAGGCTTAGAATTTGCAATTGATCCTACTTGTCTTGTTATATATCCAGATTATGATTTAATTGTCCGTTCGGAAGCCGATGATTTTGTGCATAAGAAATGTTCAATCCTGGACAGAATGAACTCTTATTAAAAGAAGCTCGATGGTTGATTAGTGCTACGGTGATTTATTTTGCATGCCTGCTGCTGTGTGTTAATGTGGCGGTGTCTTATTTAATATCTTATTGTCCTTTGAATAGACAGGAAAATAGTTTAGACAAGAGTAGGCATTTAAAAATATTGATTAGTTTTTATTTAATCAAATTAGCTTGCTTATTATAGTGTGAGTCTGCATCTGTGGTAGTGTAATATGCTGTGTAATTAATTATGTTCTTTCTGATATTTAACTATATGCTTTTGCTTAGCATGTGCGTGTGTGTAATGCGGACGAGGAAGGTAAACGAGTCCAAGCATTACAAATGCACAGTGGTTGGTGGAAGATGGCAGTGTGATTCATTGTTGCAAGTCACTGTGCTGCTGTTTCACTGTACCGTTTTACACTACTTCGTTAATTTATAGTTGTAGCAAATACGTAAATACATAATTGTAAGATTTAATTACCAGCTGATTGCAGTGTAAAACTATTAAGTAATTAATGGTCGAATGAAAGGAAAAATTTGCGCTATCTGTTGAAAATCTGTTAAAATCTGTTGAAAATCTGTTAAAAGCTGTTGAAAATCTGCTAAAATCTGTTTAAAATGTGTTGAAAATCTGCTAAAATCTGTTGGAAATTTGTTAAACTGCATACAATAGGCGTAAATTGAGATGCCTATGAATTATTGCCATTCTCAAAAGCGAAATATGACTGGATTTGATCGTACCGGGTATTTTTTCAAATGTTTTGGATGGCCATCGTAAGATTTATACAAGCTGTTATAATTCACATCCAGCGATATTTTGTGTACAAATTGAATACTTCATTTGTTCATTGTCCGTATATCAGTATAGCTCTCTACCAGGTATACAGTATATCTTGTATATCCGCTGATGCCTATGTTATTTGCAGTATGGATAACTGCATGAGATGTAAGCTGATTGATTTGTTAGTAGTAGTTGTTAGTCTGTGGATTGATTTGCAAGTGAGAGTTGTGTTTGCAAGTTGTGTACAGAAGTAGCATGCCAGGTATGCTGTGCTAATTCAGAGGCCACAAATGTGTGTGTGCTCTCTTCTGATGATCCGACTCCATTAGATGCTTTCATGTCCGGTGAATGTTGACCTGCAAGTGTGCTTGAGTGTGGGTGCATTTGTGTGTGTGTGTGTGTGATTGTGTTGGCAGTTTCACTAATTGACTGTGTTGCACGGTTGTATTGTGTTGTACGGTTGCATTGTGTTGTTCGGTTGCATTGTGTTGTTCGGTTGCATTGTTGGCTAGAAGCCGTGGTGTGGTGATTCTTTGAACCAAGTGCATTCTGAAGTGACCAGGGTACTGCACTCCTCCTCGCAGTGTGGGATGATACGAGATCATTTGAGCTGGTATTACTTTGGACTCCCAACTAGCCGGCTGTGCTACGTATAATAACAATCTGTAATAATGAATTTGTGTTGTTGATGTAACGCTGTAATGGATAATCTGTTCTTGACGTGTGTGAGAGATAGTGTATAGTGATTATTGTAAACGTAGCAGTATTGTAAGCTGTTGTTTGTATATGTCTGTGAAATAAAACTGTGTGTCTGTGGTCTGTGGCTGTGTGAGACTCCTAATAAGGTTGAATGAAACGCTAAGTGAATGTGAACGTTGCATTTGTTAGGTTCTATTAGATTACGCTGTTGTTTTGCCGTTGTCAGTAATCCAGACTGTATACTGAGAGCCTGTGTATAATGTACAAGATATTGATGCTTTTTATTCATTAAAACATTTATTATATAATATGATACCTGTTGATAAGTGAATGCTTTCAATGAAGCTGGTTAAAGTTTGTTTCCTGTAGCCTACATTACTACATTAGTATTAATTAGCTCTGTAGTTTCATTACTTTCTCCTCTGAGTTCATCTCAGAATGCACATCCATTACTGTACACAATAATTGTGTTGTTCACACTGTGTGAGAAACTACTCCCCAGTTCACATGGCGTCACACCGCACAACTCTTGTTCTGGACTCAAAGTTTTGTTAGCTTTCGTATTGATTTAAATTGCTAACTTTCGGTTTGCAAAAATGAATTTTGCGGGAGACGTCAGGTGATGCTAATGACGATGATGGTCATTGAAATAATGAATTGAATTAATTGCATTCTTCATTTTTGAACATTTGTGTAATTATTATTACTATTATTTTAATTTCTATTTTTAGTTTTAGTGTTAGTTTTGGTGAATTATAATTGTTTATTTTACGCGTGGATTGAGCCTATAATTCTGCTGTTCTGTGTAATTGTCTTGAATAGAGACGAATAATACCGATTAGAGTTAGAGTTGTCTCAGTTTTACACCAATGATGAAATAGAGTTCTAATGAAATAGAAATATTTAATTCACTGAAATAATGTTTGCAAGGCATCCTAGTAGGTTTAGTGATTAACATTTGCATGATTCAGTAAAAATCTCCGTTGTGAATACATAAAATTAAAGTATTTCAATTTCCGAGTACCAGAATGGTAATGCAGCCACACACTTTTTGAGAGTTCATCAATGTCGTGAGTCTGTCGTAATCATTTATACTGGTTTTACATTTTCAACATTAACCTCATTATCGCTCATTTATTCAGATTCATAATGTTTGATTCTGCTGGCATTGATCTTGATTGAGCATGTATTTCAAATCTTGAAGATGGGTAGATATAGGTCTATCTAGGTTTATAAACCACGAGTCGGAGAAGAAATATTTGGTATATTTAATGCCCTTGAATCGATGCTATTACATTTATATCACTACTGTTAGTAGGCCTACCCAACATTTTAATTCATAATAATTAAAATGTTAATGCTGGATAGGATGCGGACCCAAAGTAGACATATGCTGACAGGAGGGGAGGGGGTCAAAATTACTGTTTTTTGCGGTCTTTTATGGATTGCCCCCAATGCAACAGTCAATTTAAATTACTGTACTTTGCCATGCAATTCTTTCAGTATTATTCTTACTACTGCAACAGTTAATGATACTCTTCCATCAGAGTATGTACTATTGAGGAGGGGGGGGGGGGTGATAGATGAAAACTGAACTAGGGAATGGAAGACAAATATATTTGGTTCAAAAACGACCAATGACATCTGAAATTATAGTCAATATTGTAAGTCACCTCGAACAGTGATTGTGGAGAAACAGAATTGGGATGGGATGGGATGGGATGAGATGGGATGGAATTGGATGGGATGGGATGGGATGAAATAGGATGAGATGGAATGGGATGGGATGAGATGGAATGGGATGGGATGGGATGGAATGAGATGGACTGATGGTGGTAATGGATATGTGAGTATGAAGAATGGAGTAGGTTCATTAGATGAAAGACTAATAACCAAAACGTTTTGGTCAGCCCTAGATAATCTCCTTTCACGCAAATCACCTCCTACCCTTCCAGGTACCTTTGCTCCTCAAACCCTTCCCTCTGTATTTCTTCACTTCTTCAACGACAAGGTTACTAATCTCTGTTCTCGCTTCTCTCCAGTTATTTCTGCTACCCTTAAGTCTGTCAATCCTCCTCCTCCTTGTTCTCCGCCTCTTCTTTCACATTTTACACTGGCTACTGTTGCTGAAGTACGTAATGCTATCATGTCTTCTTCAAACTCCACTTGCCCGCTTGACCTCATTCCCACTAAACTTCT
>JAQFZK010000378.1:0-11166 GCA_034695905.1 Fridericia nemoralis | reverse complement strand
ACTCATTGAACTATTATTAGTAAAACAAATAAATTTCTTTGTCTTCTTTCTAGGAAACCCTTCAACACCTATACCTAGTACAAACTGTGAGAGTAAGAAATGTCATGCGCGCCCTACACACGCACCTCTCCGTGCACCCTGAAGGTGCCGGTCGACTCGTCCAGGTCAATGGCCGCAACACCGGGCAGCCTGCGCGCCTGAGTGATGTTTGCGCCGTGCGTGCCTATGGCCAGTCCCATTAGACTGCTGCGCACCGTGAACTCCTCAACGTGCGGGGCTCGCGAGTGCAGTCTAGTGCTCTGCGCAAACAAAGAGCATGCGCACAACAAATTACACGATATTCTTTAGCCGTATCGGTACTTAGTACATCAAACAACATTCTTTAAATGTATCTATAAATAATACATTACACTATATTCCTTAGCCGTATCCGTACGTAATACATTACACAATATTCTTTAGCCGTATCCGTATGTAATACATTCCGTTGCCGTATCCATATGTAACACACAAGTAATACACTACACAACATTCCTTAGCCGTATCTGTACGTATTATACTACACAACATTCCTTAGCCTTATCTATATGTAATACATTACCGAATACGTTTAACCATATTCGTTTGTATTACACTACAGAACGTACCTCACCAGATCAGTAGAGTATGTATATTGCACTTCTTATGTATCGGTATGTCTCACAAGGTTTTGTAGTCTGTATCGTTAGAGATTAGATACACGAGGCACTTTCAACCATCAACAGAATAGCTCTTACAAAAATACGTTACAATCGTAAAGTTGTGGAAAAATTCAATATAAACTGCAAATAAACAAATCAGATGAATTGCAGCTACGTCGAAAAATTCTGAATTTTGTTTACGGTAAATATTTACATATATACACGTAGAAACCGTCTCAAAAATAAACGACAAAAACATTTCTAGACATGGTTCCAAGACAGCACAAGCTGGTCGATATACAGATCTTCTTTAACGTATTCCAAAGAAAATAAAAGAAGACTTTTAAATATAGAATATACGGAGCGTCGATTGAAGAAATTAAACTGAATCGTTCACACAACTAGACAAGCTTACAAAGCCTAACTGTAACAAACAGAAAATGACATAACATTACGAAATTAACAAGGACACTAAATTGGACATAAACTAAACATTTAGACATTTAATCTACAAAATATCACTAGAAATTATACATATTCTTTACTCGTTAGAATTAAATAAATTCCTCTCAATTAATTAACTCCTTCACAAAATATCTGCAACAAATCTCTCGACTAACCCCGAGCCGTAGCCAGGGGTGGGTTAGGGGGCCTGACCCCTCTACATTTTCCTGGCACCACTATACTTTTCATAGCATAGAGTATCTAAATACTAGTAAAAAACTGCTATTGACCCCAAAATATTTCTGCCCCCGCCTGACTTCGGGCCCGCCTCAGGGCTTTGGGTTAGGGCCCTGCAATTTACTACCATGTCAACCCCTTATGCGGCAATACTAATATTGCTGCGTAATAAATAAAAAAGATAAGTTAAAATATTTTTAAAAAAGTAATAATATAAGTTTAAATGAAAATCCAAGTGCCAAGCCACGTATGCGTTCACTTTATCAACAGTTCACTTTATCGTCATTAGGTTTACGGTTAAAGTCAAGATTAGGGCAAGGGTTAGGGTCAGGTTTAGCGGTAGGGTAAGAGTTAGGTTTATGGTTTTAAATTTAAATGACCAGCAATAAAATGAACCATCGATAAAGTACCGCTAAGTAGTACCACCATACAGACATAGTACCGCGAAGTTAAATGGCTGGTCGGTTACCCTCCCCACCTCGAGTTTCTTTGAGATCTCCATTGTCTTCTGTTTGAGCATCATCTTCTGTCTTAGACTTCTCACGTGCATGTCGCTAAGCAACGCCGCCTTCTTCAGCGTCGACTCACTCGTCGTCAAGACGACCAGAGCGCAGCTCTCACGTTCAAACTGCACGATGCATGCGCCGCACGTGCGCTTGAACTCACGATGCGACGACGCGTCCTCACATCTGATGCACATACGCGCGTGTGTATTTGAAAGCGAGTGTGTATGTTTGTGAGTGTGTGAGTATTTATGAGTGTTTATTTATGGGTGTGTGTGTTTGTGTTATTGTGTGTGTATTTAGAAGTTTGTGTGTATTTGTGAGTGTGCGTGTGTTAGTGTGTGTGTTTGTTTGTATGTGTATTTATGAGTGTGTGTGTGCATTTGCGAGTGTGTGTGTGTGTTAGTGTGTGTATGTGTGTGCTTATGAATGTGTGTGTTTGTGAGTGTTTGAGTGCATGTGTGTTAGATCACATCACAATGAACTAAACGATAAAAGTACAGTGACATTTAATACTCCTTAATAGTCAACTAAATTTAAATGATATAGTTATGTTACATAATCAAATAATTTTCAAGTTACTTCAATTAAATTAACAATGCCATTTAACTTAAAAGATCTCCGTGTTATTCAGATAATCGTAAGAAAAAGAAAAAGAAGAAAAAGAAGAAGAAAGAAAGAAGAAGAAGAAAGCAGGAAGAAGAAGCACAGTTAAAGAAAGAGAGAGGTTATGAGTAACTGTGCTGCATACATCTCGATGAGATCCTGTGGTACCGTGACGCTGTGCTTGAGAAACGTATTGCTGCTGACGCAAGCACTGTCAACAACAGACACACACACACCCACACACACACACACACAGATACACAGTCACACACACACAGATGTATTGTACATGCATGCATAGCAAAGATACACTTGCGACTGGAGGTATAAATGTAAATGCATGAACACACACACACACACACACACACACACACACTCACGAACAAAAATAACACACAAACAGAGAGAGACAAGCATGAAAATCTCTAAACATTCAATCAATAAAGCGTTATTCTCATCAATAAATGTCCCAGTTGTTCATCTAGCAGGAAGCTCGCAGAAGCCTCAACCTTGTAGGAGCACTAAGTTACGGTGTTCAATGACAGCATTGTCCCTACTGCCTAAAAAACGTATCTTTATTTCACAGTGATGTTTTTGTGATGCGTTTCTGTAATAAATGAATGCCTATTGCCAAATGTCTATATTATAATTCTTACATTCATTTTTTCTAAAAAAAAACTACAATTACACTGTAATTAAACAGATCTGTACAGAGATGCATTTTCTGAAATTATGAATTTTATGACCACTGAGTTTAGTATTACATCAGGATCTTAAAAAACAATCCAGACGAAGTCAACACTGCTTAATTTAGAGTCAACAGTAACACAACACAAATCATAACCACGACACACAAATCCTAAATGATGCTACACATAACATAAATCATAACCATGATGCTACACACAACACAAATCATAACCATGACACACAAATCCTAAATGATGCTACACACAACATAAATCATAACCATGATGCGACACACAACACAAATCATAACCATGACGCTACACGTAACACAAATCATAACCATGACGCTACACTGACTTCTTGTTGCTAGGTCGCACTCTGTCGACGGCGATGATGTCGCTGTACGTCGAGTCGTATCCGACGTAGTCGACGACGGCAAAGTCTCCCTTCATCATCTTGATCCTGGCCGGCCACCAACCGCACGGCTCTGCCTCGGAGGACTTGGACCATACCTAACACCGACCAGCAGCAAGGCTTTCTCCACTGACAACCAATGGTATCATGCTTTATGATAACATACTGTAATAATTGAGCAGGGCTTGATAGCTCAGTTAGCTAGAGCATTGGACAGAATTCATTCATCAAACTGACGATTCATGGTTCAACTCGCATTGTGGTTCTGTTATTGAGTAAGACCCTTGAACAAGGTCTTTATCTGCTCACTGCTTAAATAGGAGAATGGCTTGTTGCTCAGTCAGTTAGTATGGTTGCATGTAACTTATTTACCAAAAGAATGAATCAAACTCAGCTCTGTGATACGAGTGATGTCTTGGGAGTGTCTAACATACCAGTTTCTAAACTCCCACAATCCGTGTTCCCTGAGAATGGAACACGGATTGGGGAGTTTAAAGAGGTTTGATGAGTTATGGTTATGACCGAGGGTAAGGTTAATGTTAGTGTCTGAATTTAAATAAGTTAATGTTAAGACTAGCCAACTTTAACCATAAATAGCCCTAACTTTGACCTTAACCCTGATCATATTGTTGACCCTAGCTCTAAATCAAACCCTTCCTCTAATCAAAATGCTAATAATAACCCAAATTCTAACCGACAAATGAAGATAGTTTTTGCCTAATTACATAATAACAAAACAAAAACAAAATCAGAGCCCAGCCACAGCCTACCTCCACATCGTCTCCCTCTTTCAGCTCCACACCACTCTTCACTCCGGCGGCGGTGGCACCGGCAGTCTGCGTCCCCGCCGGTGGGAGTCGGGCTTCATTGAACGGTACACGACGCTCTGCTTGCAGACTGACACAACACAGCAACAACAACAACAACATAACACAGTGAACAACCAATATAAACCACAAAATTGAACAATCAGTTCACAAGCCACAGCAGAGAACAATTAGTTTTTAAACAATAACTTTAGTAGGTAGCTATTATATAAAGGTCTATATTGTAGGTAGGCAGGTATTCTAAAAATATCTATATTGTACCTGGCAGGTATTCTAGAAAGGTCTATATTGTAGGTAGATAGGTATTCTAAAAAAGTCTATATTGTAAGTAGGTAGATATTCTAGAAAGGTCTATTGTAGGTAGGTAGGTATTCTAAAAAGGTCTATATTGTAGGTAGGTAGATATTCTTAAAAGGTCGATATTGTAGGTGGGTGGGTACTCTAGAAAGGTCTATACTGTAGCCAAATAATAGGTATTTTAGAAAGATCTATATTGTAGGTAGGCAGGTACTGTAGAAAGATCTATATTGTAGGTAGGCAGGTATTCTTAAAAGGTCTATATTGTAGTCTTGTATGTAGGTAGGTATTCTATAAAGGTCTATATTGTATGTAGGTAGGTACTGTAGAAAGGTCTATATTGTAGGTAGGCAGGTATTCTTAAAAGGTCTATATTGTAAGTAGGTACGCACTCTAGAAAGATCTTCATTGTAGGTACCGTGACTACGTATTCTACATAAAACTATATTGTAGGTAGGTAGAAACTCTAGGAAGGTCTACAGTGTAGGTAGGTATGTATTCTAACAAGGTATATATCGTAAGTAGGTAGATATTCTGTAATATTCATGAACGATAGCATTGCATTAACTTGGGCTGACCAGAAATCACTTTGAATTACAGTAATTCGTCTTTCCAGTTTCATTCTCAGTTTTAACAAAAACTTCTTTTAAAATAATAAACAGTAATTTAAATTAAAACATGCTCCTAATATTAACTAAATTTATAACAATAAACATTAATTATAACAGAATACCAGCCATATCAATCCTGTGACCTTCATTTAATCTATTACGTACAATAAAAGTCTGTCATGGCTGACATTTACCTATTTTCAAAAACGACGGATAGTTCATCTTTATAGACATTGCGTAGAAAGGCCTGAAACAACAAGACAATTTGCAACGGTCGTAATACAAATTGTTACTATTAAATATATATTATTATTGCTACTATCAAAGTAAAAAGCTAAATTATTACTATTAAAAATATATATTATTACTGTTACTATAAAAGTAATAATACAAATTATTGCTATTACATATATATTATTATTGTTAGCGGTACTAGACAAGTATAATAAACCACTATAAACATTCAGTGTCACCATAATGTTTTACGGTCCCTAATACACTATTTTTAACTTCACCGCCACTCTCAGGTAAACAATGGGGGAGTTATCCAAAGGCTCCCAGTTGTGCCTGACAGACACAGCAGACAGAGCTCTGAGTAACAAATGTCGCCTATGAGGGGGACTGATATTGAGAAAACTTGTCAGTATCCCGTAGCAATGCCAGATTGCACAACATTTTGGCGCCGAAACGTCAACATATTTCTTGAAATTCTTTATGACGTTTCTCAGTAGTGTCAGTCGAGTTTCTCGGAAATGGCCGAGAATGTCTTAAAGACACAATCTAGATGTAAAATACGCTAAAATCTTTGTCTGGGACAAATTATCATATTAGGAGAATGGACAGACGATACTCGAGACGTACAATTTAATATATTGTACTACTTGCGGAAAATTTGTATTATCGAATAATTTTCAGTCAAAATGTTGTCGTTTCTTTACAGTGAAATGGTATATACAAAAGTCAATTAAAACAAAATAAAAATAATGTTGGATTTTTTAGAAACAAAATACGGTACCGAGTTAATATCTTAATGACTTTTAATGCTTATGATGCAAAGATTATTTTATAACATTATAATGGAGACTTGCAGTGCTCGAATTATGGGGTCTTTATCGCCGATTAAAAACGTAGGCCCCCTTAGTTGTTTTCTTATAATTCGATCACTGATGAAATGGTAAGGTCAACTTTATGAGTTTCGAAACTGAACCAGACCCTCCGGTTGTGTTTATACACAAGAAAAATAACAGCCAACATTTTCAAGCGTTAAACAGTTTTTTGGTAGGTCAAGTTATCTATCTGCACCCGTGCACTTAGGGAGAGGGGGGGTGGGGGGGGGGTATTTATTAGTTTCACTTGAGTATCGTCGTAATTTTAACGCAACTCAATCTAGTACGTCCTTTACATTTTTGACTCTATTCCCTGTCGTTGAGACCCTTCGCTCTAAACCTATTTCTCATTGTCTCCCCCGCCCCTCGGCCCCTCCATCAAAATTCACCCTCGGTTACCAGCGCGTAGAAAAACACCGGTCATGCTACACTGATCCCAGTATACCCGGGTTCCTAAGATTAACACCGAATACTAACACACAAAATTAACACAAAATAATAAAACGACAAGGTAAACGTAATTGAGATGAAAATGCTAGAAAGGGTTGGTAAAAAGGAGGAGGATGAAGGGGACCTTGTAGTAGACGCCGTTTCTTCCCTTCACTTCTAACGACAGCGAGAAATCGTCCATGTTTACTACGGCACACTGTGTGATTCTCTTGTCTGTCAATTACCAGTAGTAATTCTGTACTACTCTAGCACTGCGACACTGTGCAATTCACTATTGCCTTAGAAAACGTTTTTAATTGAAGCAGTAATAATTCGACAGTGATTAAAGTGTAAAATGTGGGGCCCCGGATCCCTTACAATTTGTGCCCACTTGTATTCTTATGATTGGCCCATTTTTGTGAATATGGAACCCTTGGTTTGCTTTGGGCTCAGCATCCCATTTAGTTAATTTTCTGGGGCCCCGGATCTTAGATCCGGCGGATCCGGCTCACTTAAACCATCGACTATAGGCTACAAATTGTTGTAGCGCCACCATGCCGCCTTATTGGAATCTGAGCATAGAAGAGTAATTGTAATTTATTAATATTTGAATTTATTAGTAATGTTACAAATTTAAAATAGATATATTGTAGTAATTCTGTACTACTGTAGCACTGTTTCATTCTGCAGTTCGGTATTGTCTCAAGAAAACATTTTAACTGAAGAGGCCATCAAATTCTGAGAATAGAAGCGCTTCTCGGCGCAACTGAAAGAGTTACTTTGAACAACTAGAAATTGTCGATGTGCTGTTAATTAGATCGCATCATCAGGCTAAGATTAGCTATTTGCTTTTTGGATAGTTTATTTTATTAGATAGGCTACGTTATGGTTACAATAGAATTACGCTAGATTTATCATTTGAAGCTAGGGTTAAGAGATAAAGTATGTTATTACTATTATGTCGATCTTCGAGCTAGGCTAACAAAATACATGTCAGTTTGCTACTTGTTACTGATATTTAATGCCCGCCTGTCACCTCAATCCAGCTACTCGCAATCATGCGATATAAATCTTTTCATCAACATCGGGAAAACGAAAGAGCGATTGTTTCGTAATCTTTGCGATTATTGTGACATATAAGATTAATCAATCAATCTGTATTTCATCAAAACGAAGCAGTACAAGTAACAAGCGCAAATAAGTAAAAGGCTGCCAGTCAAAGACAAAAATACAGACCCACGTAGATCTAAGGGAGAGTAGGGACCCTTGATTCCGAGTTTGAATTTTTTTTTTAGTTTACACAAGCCTGATGTAACACAAGTTACTGATTTTAAGATCACATATACTTTACATTGTGCTACAAAGAAGAGCAATACCCAACAATAGACTAATTGTTATATAAATATTTTATTCGAGCTTTTTCAAATAGGTGCCAAGAAGATCAAGGGTTCCACAGTGTGGTTCTCTTGATCTTCGTATAAGGTACCCTTCATCTTCAACCTAAGAAATACTTTCTGACACACAGATATCACAAATATAGCCGAATATTCCGCCATTACATGCCCTATAATTCCAATACGGTTCATATCTTGGCATAGGTTATTTACAAATACGTAAATCTAAAGAAACCGACTCTCCTTAGTACCGTTCAGTGTTATATGTACAGCAGGGTCAGATTTCAAACTTGAAATGACAATGTGAGATAGGTAAAACGATTTTATAAAAACATTACTCGTCAAACTTTTTCACAAGTAAACGGCAGTGGCACAGTTTGTGGAGCATTCAAAATGACAATAATGGAGCATTCAAAATAACCATTAAAAATAACATCACAATCTGACTTCTTTTTCTTTCTCGTAGTTTTCATGGAAACGATAGGGGACCAAGAGTCCCGTCTCTCCCCGTATACTTGTCCTTCTATCTTTTAATTATTTAATTATTTCTGCCGTTTCGAAGTTTCCTATAAAAAATGTTAGAAGATTCATCTTCAGCTTGTAACAGATTAAAAATAACTTTTAGAAGTTTTTCTTGATCTGTTTCATACCTCTGATAACAACACTACAGTATCTCGACATTTGAACACATTTCCTCAACAGTAAATCTTCAGAGCCGCATTTTGTTGATAGATTAAATTTGGTTCGTATTCTTTTATATTTGTACACTAATTCACACTTGTTAGCTGAATCATCATTTTCCTTCCAAACGACTCAAAATTGAATTAACCCGTTTTATAACCATTTGATATTTTTGTTGTAGGCTTACTTTTACAAAGTCCAGCAGTAGTTTTTATAGGGCTAATGTTAGAGACAAAAGAGTCTCCGAGTCCAGAAGACCCCCTGTCTCTGCGAAGAGCTTCTCTAGACATTTGAAAATATGTATCGCAGCGATCATTTTCCTACTAAGATATTTTACGTCCATTAAACAATGAGTAATGAGTAATGGCATATATCCTTCCACATAATCCTATCAGGTTGTGTGTCTATAAGCCTACTGTGTAAAGTATCCAAACTTTTGTAAGGCCTGTAAACTCAAGTTTTCGTCTAAGATGCTGCTCATTGCATTGCGAGCTGGCCGGAGACAGTTTCACTTTACATTATAGTTTTGACGTAATCCTTTCGAAACTGTCGAGATTCGAAAGGCTTGGTATTCCGAGTGCTGTATGATCGTGGGGAAATCTCAGAAATGAAACAGTTAAATAAAACTCAACTCTGAAAGGGCTTTGTATCATTTTTACAGGTAACCAATCCAGATGAGTCAAGTCAAGTCAAGTATTTTTATTCGATATCAAAGTACATTGAACAAAAAAGCACAAAATTAACAGGCTACCAGAAAAGGCAAGCCTTAACTCGCTGGTCACCTACGTGCGAGTAAAATATAACACATTTAAATACATTGCAAAACGAAAGACCCAGAAATGAAGAAAGAACGACGAAGGGATAGAAAGAAAGTTTCAATCAAAAGTGCAGCATCTTGAACGTTTGAACAGAGAAATCTGGTAATTCGATAATTCATCTGATAATTCGAACCCCTCCCACTGGATACAAAGTCAGGTTTTAGTTCTGACCAAAAACCAGTCAATCCCGCGAAAAGTCTGGTTATATAAAGAAGTCTGGTTATAGAATGAAATTATTTTAAAGTGGTTTGCTTTCGGTATCTTGTTAATTAATCAGCGAATACTAATTCCATAGACACTGGATATCGTAGTTCTTTGCTTCGTAACTGATAACATTAAACTCGGGGGTTTTGTTCGTCGTAAGGTTTGATCCTTAGATCTGTCAGCAACCTAACTTTTGCCACGTACAAAAGCAATACACAGACGACAGTATTGCCACTGAATCGTCGCTTGTTAATATAAGCTGGCAGCAGTAATCAGTCGGCTGTTTCAGTTGAGCGCTAAAACACAGCGTAACGTACTCAATAACACCCATGAATAACACCACTCGAATGTAAACAAGCAATGACTGAACATTGCAACAAGTATCGGAGCTTCGCGCCCTTTCGCTATTAATCAACATGCCACACCACGTTGCGTTATTACGTAAACAAATACCGGTAGTTAAGTTAAAACAATTTATAGCAGGAAATAGTTACAGTAATCGAAATATGACACTATATAACATCGTAAAAAGTAGAGGGCTGTCCATATGCGACTTCAGGCGCGGTGGGAGGAGAGTCGGGCCCGGGTGACAAGTGTGATGTAAGGGAGGGGGAGAGGGGTCTGTCCAGGGTGATGTAGCACTTTTACACCTTTTGCATAGGAAACAAAAAATTCAACTCAAATTTTTGCTAAATTTAACACCAAATAATTACTAAATGTAACTAAATAATCATCCCTTTTTAAAGGTCGAAACGAACTAAGGTTAAACGTCGTTTTAAAATTATGTTTCAGTCAAAACAATGACAGCGGGGAGGGGGGTCGTGTGAATGAGACATAACAGGGAAGACCGGTAATTTGTGACGAAGTGTGACGTTTGAGTGGGAGAAAATCAAAAATCGCGTGACGTCGTATATGGACAGCCCTTAGAGAGCTGTCTTACTTATATACGGTCTAGCTATTTCGCCAACGGATTCTTCTTATTAATTGTTTATTATGACCTCGATAGTGGTCCAAATTGTTTTACCAACAAAGTACTCGATAGTCCCCAGAGAGGATCAATCAGGCAGTGGCGGATGAAGAATGTTTCGGCGGGGGCCCCACAGCTTCAGCGGGGGGGGGGGGGAGAAGCATCCGGGGGGAAGGCAAGCACCCGTTTTTTGTATACGTTTGATCAAAAATGCAGCCTGCATTCAAACAATTCCCGATGACGGGGGGGGGGGGGGGG
>JAQFZK010000377.1:0-11170 GCA_034695905.1 Fridericia nemoralis | reverse complement strand
GACTAGCAAGTAGGCAGTGTAAAGAGTCTGTAGGTAAGTTCTGCTACGTTTTTGGATATTATATTAGCCACTAACAATCATCAAATCATGTTATCGAATGTACAAAATATACAATAGCATACCGCTTATATTTCGGCATGCCAATCGGCGATCAAGATAAGACCTGGGCCCCCAAAGTCCTCTCCGGTACCTGTCAAACAGGACTTTCACCTTGGCTTAGACGAGGACAAACGATCATTATCAAAGATAATTATATTATTGATATTATAACGTGTTTCTCAATTGTTTGCAATGCTTGCGTACTGAAATTGTGAAAAGTGATATATCTCACAGACGGTTGATGCTACAGCAAAGACACTTGTATTTTTAGATTCAGCATGAAAAAATCTATAAGAAACAATATAAATATCCAGCCAAGCAAAAAAAAATTTTTTTGTTGTAACCCAGTGTTAACAATCATTTGAAGTAATTAATTAGTCAAACATTGATGGTTTAGTGACTGACAACCAACAACTGGAAGCCTATAATTAAGAGTCAACAAGTAGAATGCAATTCGACAACTAAAGTCGAACACAATTCAGTGTTATACACTTAAATCCACGTTTGCCATGGCCGTACCGTTTGCTTGTCGCCATCATTCTGTTTATATAACCCATAAAATAAGATAACCCGTCATAAGAATTGTGTATGCGTGTATGTATAATGTGTGTGTGTATGTATGTATGTATGTATGTATGTGTTTATCTATTTTTGACTGCTTCTTATGATCGAAGGCGCAGGGGAAGAGCAAACTGTAAGTAAAATAATAAATATATTTTCAAGATGTGTTACTAAAAGATTTCCACACGAGTTGTGATGATTGCTGAATAAAAGGATCGCAGAACGATAAATTTTAGCTGTCATAAGTCTAATGGTCGAAATACACACGCTAAACTAATTTCACTGAAACCTGTTGAAATCTCTTGAAACCTCTTGAAACATCTTGAAACTTGACTGAAATCTGTTGAAACCTTTTGAAACCTGTCGACGTGCAGATACACCTGCTAAACGAGTTGAAACGATTTTAAGAAAGGGCGGAGCCAATTATTAATGAACTAGCTGTAACCCATCAAAAACTACGGTCAATTATTGAATTGTAAGCATTATTAAGCAATGAGGTTATGGATGAATAGCTGCGGGGTATGCACGAACTAAATTTTAATCATTATGGAATTTCCTTAAATCATCTGGCGAGTGCAATAAAGTAATTTTAAAAAATGAGTATTTTATGATAAGTAACACTAAATCAAATTATAGTAATATTAAAATATTAAACCATGACCTTAGAGCATCACCCTTAAATGTAAAGCGAGTGAAATAAAGTTAGTAGATATACCAAATATGACAGGTTAACTGATATGAGTAATTCACCTTCGCAATTTAGCATGTCGAAAAACACCACTATTTAGTAAGTTGAAACCAAACACATGCTGTGTCTTTATCATGACGTATAACCTTGAAGTGCTTTTCACGGACTTACTCACGGACTCACAGACTCACACTTATTAGCATATAAGCAAATTATTTAATAGAACATGCACACACAATACAATTGTTAGAATACTGACTTTTGTAACTCACCGCAATCACATCTATTCGTCGATCCGTGAATCGACGAATTAAACTACATATTAATTAAATTATATATTTAATTATGCTGATTCAATGATTCTCCAAGTTTCTCGGAAACTTTTCATCACGGTTTTGGTAAAACTATTTTCTATAGGTTTATGACGTATATGCCAGAAACCACAGGTTTCTACTAGTTTCAGTGAAACGATTCAACAGGTTTCAGTGTAGTTTCAAGTGTGTAATTCGACAATAACAATTTCTCAAAATCACCAGCGAGAAAATATAATAAGAAGTTAGTTATTTCATTTATAGAAATCAATTTCGATTAAAACGAGGATGGAATGTGGAACAAGAATTGCAATAGTAGTTATGCGAAATTTATGCGAAGGAACACGTTAACATGTTAGAACATGCCAACGATATTTACATAAGTTTTGTGAACTTTGACAAGCTTATCACAAAGTCAATTGGATAGGGATGTTAGAACTATTGAAGAGTTTGGATATATCGGAGACTGATTAGAGATGTGTACATGACACATACAGCAGTAGCAAGAATAGCGGACTGAGAATCAGAGCCTAGAGAAACCGTCAAAGTCTGGAGACATCGGCAAAGGGTTGCGACAAGGGGGCTCACTATCACCGCTTCAGTTCTAAATAAATGTCGAGATGATGATAAATTGATAATGAAGGAAGCTATGGATGAGAGCGAAGACGGGATAACTTTTGGTGAAGAATTGATTACAGATGTCAGATCTATGGATTGTTAAGAGATGACGGACATAACCACACAACGATTGCATATAACAACTGATGGGCTAACTACGAAATCAAAGAATATGTTATGAAAATTAATGTGATAAATCAAAAACTATGCTGGTATTTAAAACAGGAAGAGCTCAGATAAACATGTCGGTTGAAACACAGCCAGTGGAACAGGTATCGCAGTTGAAGTATCTCGACCAATATTGACAGAGGACGGGAGATGACTAAACGATGTGAAAGTAAGAATTGGAATGGATAATTTAAAAGATGCCTTTAATACAAGCAGGGGCGAATCCATGAATTGTTTAAGGGGAAGGCCCATCTTGAAAAATCAACAATGAAAAGAGAATGGAAAGAGTAAGTTGATTAGATAAAAAAGTAGTTATGAATGTGGAAGGGGAGAGAGGGTTACTGAAGGCCATGACGAAGTGGAAGAAAAATTGAATTGGTCATGTGATTAATGTAAACAGGATTAATGAAATAAGTTGTTCAGGCAAGAAGGTATTTAAAATTGTAAAAAGGGAAGATCAAGGTTTGGAATGATTGCAGAATGCAAAATTGAAAGAAGGTTCTTACGCTGTATACTGGGGCGAAAATCGGAGGACATAGGAGGTTGGTTAGTTTAGATGCCAAGGACATATATCAAATGGCAGATAACTAATGACGACGACGACGACGACGACGACCACCACCACGCTATTCATTTCGGTCTAAGATCTATCCTCTCTCTAGATTCATGCTTTTCAGGTCTTTACACACTATTCCCATGTCTTTCGGTCTCTTCCACGTCCTTTCTTCACATCCTGCATTAGTGACTGTATTATTACATTTGTTGTCTTATCCGCCTTGTTAAGACTCAAAGACTCAAATTCCGGGAAGCAATTCTGCAACAGTCGCAGGATGATGGTTCGAGTGCGTCTCTATTGTCTCGCGCACACCCCACCGGGCCACCAGACTATCACAAGTTTCATCAAACTCCAAGCCCTTACTGCCTGTAGATTTTCTTTTTCTTTTATCCTCGGCCATAGTTTTCCTCGGGGGTTCACTCGAAGCAGTACCCATGAACGCACTATTGGTCTTCAATTACTAAGTCTCTAGACGACAACACAGTAAGATACGTAAGATACACAAGTGAAAAACGTATAACACATTGACAAGCTCTGTGTAATGATAACATTAACGGCATGCTCCACTGTATATTAGCAACAAGGCAAACACAACTGACAATGTTAGACGATAATATCGTTCAACAGGACACCTCTTCAAAGTTGACAAATACATCTCAAATACACAACGCGCGCTCCGTAAAATTGAAAAACAAGCTCCCTATTTAACTTAACAGTATAATCATTATAAATAAACAACTACAATATACATATAGCAACTTTCAATTTCTACAATATTGTTATAAATGACAGATGTACAAGTAATCAACAGTAAATTACAAAAACAGCACGAGCACACATATAGAAAGGATTTGCCAATGTGCTGCTACTCAGTACACAACATTATGAAGGTGAACAATATATATATATATAAAGGCAACGCATAAAAGTTTTCTGACGATTTAAGCCTTCAAAAATTACGGGTACAATTTAAAATTACATCAAGTCTAATCTGTAGAACATGTTTCAAAAAAATATCATGACAATTATTGTTAAAAAACTCTAGCTAATTAATTATAAACTATTTTTGCATTTGCCGACGAGATGTCAATTATTGACTAAATCATAAACTGACTCAAACGTTAACTCAACAAATACATGGCATTTAAAATACATAAAAACAGCTGGTATCAACATTATACATTACAAACAGATTTAACCAACAAACATGTTACAAATTCTAAGGATAAGGCTCTTCTCATCCCTGTACTACTTGATAATAATATTAAGGCCAGTGGTGCTAATCAAAACCAGATGCAAAAGAACAATTATTATTACCACAACTATTTCATATAAATATTCAATATTTCTGTCTGAAGCTAGTATTACGATCTTCCATTTTCAAAACACTCAAAAGCTAGTCAATACCAGGCGCCTCACCACAATGGTTGTCATGGGTGATTGGTCACCCAAGACTTTTAAAACATCTGAAAAGTCACCCACAAATTTTTGCAATGTGCACCCATCCCCATTGGGTGTGTGGTCCCCCCGTCGTGAAAAAGTCACCCACGAACTTCAAATGTCACCCACAGCTTTCAACGTGTGGTGAAGTCCCTGGTCAATACACAGTATGTAAGCAACAAGGTTCATTGTCAACAAACTATTGCAGATAGTAGAACTTCAACAGTCATTTTATAGTAACATGCCTATGTGCTCCATCTAGAAACTGGTACTGAAGCTGTATGTAATAAAAACAATTTTGTGCAGTTCAAGGCACCAAATAACGTCTCAAAAAACACCTTCACCTAGTCCACAATATTTCTTTATAATAAAGGATGTATGCTTCGATAGTCTGCTCAGTTATATAGCAATGCAAATTAGTTGGCTAGATGTCAGCACCCATTTCATATAGAAGTTGAACAATAGTGTCGCAACTAGAGCACATGTAAAGGAATCTGTTAACATTGCCAAAAACATTTTGCAGCACTATCAGTTGCACTATCGAGCAAGTACCCGGTTGAAGATTGCAAGGCGAGTATACTTAAACACTGAATATTAAAAATATGACAATAGTGACTGCGATTCAGCACAATAACTCTCTGTGTCAGCTTCAGCTCCTTCTTTAGACAAGGACACAACTTAAACACGGTGAAGTATTGACTTAAACACGGTGAAGTATTGACTTAAACACGGTGAAGTATTGACTTAAGCACGATCAAGTATTGACTTAAACACGGTGAAGTATTGACTTAAGTATGGTGAAGTATTGACTTAAACATGATGAAGTATTGACTTAAACATGATGAAGTATTGACTTAAACATGGTGAAGTATTGACTTAAACACTGTGAAGTATTGACTTAAACATGATGAAGTATTGACTTAAACATGGTGAAGTATTGACTTAAACAGGGTGAAGTATTGACTTAAACATGGTGAAGTATTGACTTAAACATGGTGAAGTATTGACTTAAGCACGGTGAAGTATTGACTTAAACACTGTGAAGTATTGACTTAAACACTGTGAAGTATTGACTTAAACACGGTGAAGTATTGACTTAAGCATGCTGCATGGTGAAGTATTGAAAGAACATATGCAAACATATAACACAACCGAAAACATGACAACAGCTGTATTCTAAAGCATACATAAAATTAATGCACTGGAAGTTATCCGAGCAAGCCAAGGAAGCAAAGCGACATTGTAGCACATTACAACCAGTGAAAGGCCTATGGGTCATTAATAACAATTAAAAATTCTTTTTATAATATTAATAAAAAATAAAAGAATAATCATTAGTGTTTCATGCCCTCGGGGCTCGAGCATTGAGAGTCAAATGTTTACAATAATAACACAAACGAGACGGAACTCCCGAGTATCGGGTCTAATATCGGAAACGATTCAAATTCCATAAAAATGGCGTCGGTGAAGCAACCGTCAGCTTATTATTTTATATTAATTAATATAATTTTTTGCCCTCGGTACTCGATCGACGAGGTCTACACATATAAAAATCATCACCATTATTATTATCAGTCAGGTAGCGATTCAAAACATTCAGTGAAATCTATGCTTTTAATTTATTTCTTGAACCGAATACCAAAGTTTAAACATGTAACATAAAAATGAAATGAAAAACTCTCTGCTGATGCCTGACTATTGTTGACCGTTTTGTGTAAACAAGTTGTGAAATGTCATCGACTAGGTGTGAGAAATACTTCTAGAAAGAGAATCACAGCCGGTCTGCTTGCTTTCAAAGTAAAGTAAAGTAAAGTAAGCATTTATTACAAGCCCGCTTCCCAGGGAACACGGATAAGGGGGCGTGGGAACTAATATGATACACACTCGAAGACATCAGCAGTAGTAACTGACTGAGCAACGAGCAATTCTCCACCTGAACAGTGAGCAGATAAAGACCTTGCTTAAGGGTCTTACTCAATAACACAGCCGCCCAAGCGGTCTTTAGTATTATCATTATTATGCCCGGATTCACGAAACATGGCTAGCAAAGTAAGACGTCTAATCGCGTCCACTCTCTTCGAACACGATTAGACGTCTGTATTTTCAATCCGACTCAGAAACTGAACAAACCATATTCTATCATCTTCTAATCTTTTCTTAGTCAATTTTATCATTCAATCTCAGATGTTTATTTCTTTATATGAATCACGGCAGCCAACTATCAAATACGCCAATCCATAGACATTACACATCCTGCACACTATCTGATCCTATTTCCATAACTGACCTTAATTAGCCTAAAGACACTCAATTCCGCACACACACAAGTCTACAGTCAAAAACAAGTCTAGAAACCACACCATGCAGAACGACTCCCTAGTCAACAAACTGCGCAGTTACAGATGACATACCATGAACCTGGTCGACAGGTTGACAAGGGTTGAGCCTGATTGAAACGGTGGCTGTAAGCCGACCGGCTGCCAACCTCTCACAACCTGCACCGAGCCACCCGGCTTAACTGACACCGGCGCACTGCCATGAACACCTACACACAGATAGACAAAAAGACAAACATACAACGAAAATAAACAGACAAAAAGACAGACATACAAACACATAGACACAAGTGCAATACAAAAACATTCATCACTCATCAGCTTGTATTACCAGTAAAATAAATATACAATGATAAAAAAGGACATGACGAGGAAGGACGTTGATATACTGTAACGCGGTACAGGAGAGTTTTATTGGCACGTATTTTTTTTGAAAATAGATCAAAAGAAAGGCTCTGTGTGACCTATTTATCCTAGCCCTTATTGGGCACCATCGATTTGCTCTCATTCTGTCGGCCAATCAGGTTGCTTGTCTAGTGTAAACAAATACTTTTTGGGCCTTATCAAACTCCTCTATATAGGTTACGTTCGGTAAGTGGTCCATATCGATCGCTCATTAATATTAAGAGGTTTGTGTTTACAAATGTAAATTGGCTGAAAAGCACATCAACTACCTACCGACTCTCCGGACAGAAACTCGATCGGTAGATCGTTAAAATGTAAACATTAATGTTATTGTTTATTTTGTTTAATGTTACGCCAAACCTTTGACCGTTTATATTGGAAGAGTGGTGATGGTTTTTCAACTCGTTAATGTTTTGTCACAACTATCAGTCCCAGGTTGTTATGGGCGATCATTTTTCTTCAATGAAATGGAATAAAATATAACCATTTTTAAAGAAAACAATAATTTAAAAAAAAATAAAAAAAACATTCCACTCCTTTTGTTTACAAAACAAAGCGTAGGCCTAAAGCGTAGGCAGTCGAGAGACCCAACGCTTCTGATCGTCACTAGTCGAATATATTATGCTAATTAAAAATGATCTGATTGGGCAGCCTAATTAATAATACATGAGGCCAATGACTTTTCAAACGATAAATTGAAAGGTTGAACGTATTTTATTAGGTCAGACTACTTCTCGAACGGAACCATAGTAGTTAATTCTGTGACAGGCACAACAAGCATTCAATGTGATACTAGTCATCTACTTTATATTATTAGTATTATTAAATTGACTTACGGCTCAATTGGGCATCTTTGATTCTCTCTATGTGGCTATGAGATAAACATGATGTTAAAACCAATTACCTAATTTAAACCTTACCACTGTAATGCTGTCGCTGTTTGAACACATGCATAGGATACAAGTTCAGTCTCATATAATAACACATTGGTCATCATCATCTTCATCATCATCATCATCATCATCATCAACAGTTTAGCATCGCTTTTCTGCGCAAGCACAGGTTAGACATTTCCCACATAGATGCCATTATGGGTTTTTTTAAGCTCAGAGTGCATTAAATGCACCCGTTTGTTTTTACGCCGGATGCTTTTCCTGGCACAACTTCGCTTTGCGAGGAAAGGTTCCTTCCTCAGGGAAAAGTGTTCTGCTCTTGGTGGTACAGTAAAACTGTACAACCAATGTTTATGCAATCATACAATGTATATAATCATACATGAACCATGTAGTAAAACTTTGCTATAATGAACTCCATCACAATGGACCCGCGCAGAGTACGGACTGATTTTTCTGCTCCCCTGGTTGTGCTTTTATTACCAGTTGTACATTGGATACAATGGACCTCGGATACGTAGGACGCTTTCTCCAGCCTGAACAAGTCTACAATAAGGAAACTGGAGTGTTTGTATGTTTTGCCAATCGCATCACAATGCATCACGCACACACACGACAATGTGTCAAAGCCCCTCAAACTAACTGCACAGAGAACCAGTCGAGAACTCGACACACTAGATGTCATCTGTAAGATCATCAACAGAACTAAACAGGAAATACAAAAAAAACACATTAGCGAATAACAACCCTCGGACATCGCCCCTCGACTGTGTATTTGATTGCATGGAATGATTGATGTTGTGTAATTGACTGTTTGTCACACAGTTCAGGTAGTTCTTAGGTTCGGGTAGTTCTATACTCTCAGTAACAATTTGCGTTTGTCAACTTGAACATTAACAGCAATATTTCTACGTAATAAAGAAAGCCGAGAGACAGCAGATGACCAATACCATAACCAGAATTACTGACCATCACTGGTCCCTGGTACCCCAGGCTGAGTGGTCTGTTTGACTGAATCGTTATCATCATCATCATCATCTGCATCAGTGTCCACACCGGGCACACGGCCATCCCCCACCGACACGTCATCATCATCATCATTGTTATCAAACGCTGCCACGGCGTTGTCAAAGTCAACGCTGTCTGCATCGTCAGCACTGTGTGATACTTGTTTGACTGTAGAGTCACTGCCAGCCTAGAGAGAGAGAAAGAGAGAGAAAGAGAGAGAAAGAGAGAGAAAGAGAGTGTGTGAGAGAAATAAATTTGATGACAATGACTAAGAATATAGAACAATTTCATTCAATCAAGTATATCAATGACACGTCTAAATAAAACACAGACAACACAACAGACCAGTGGTTCTCAAACTTTCTAAACTGGCGGCACACCATAAAATTGATATTGTTCACGCGGCAGCTGTAGCAGTTAAAAAATTATTTCGGGAAGCATACGAGCCGGGGGGGGGGGGGGGAGCGCCGGTCGCAAGTCATCCAAATAATAATAACTTCATTATTTTTCCGTTACTTGTGTGGGGCACCCGGCACATTACCTTGGCACACCTGTGTATCGGCCGCGGCACACCTGTTGGGAACCACTTCAACAGACAAGAGTACAAGAGTTAGAGTAGTGAATAGATGACTTTAACAACTTATTCATAAACTGCATAAGACAAAATAGATGACACTTAATATGAACAGAAGACATTTAATATGAACAAAAGACATTTAATATGAATAAGACATTTATTACGAATTTATGAATTAAAAGAACATTTATTATGAATAAAGACATTTATTATGTACAAAATGTATGAAACTACAGATATCAGTGATGATATAATGAAATTTTTTAGTGCGTCTGACATATCAAAATATTTTAACCAACTATATTCAACTAAAGTAAAAAGTAGACAATTTCATTTCAGTAGTTTGCTCGGCAATTACAATAATGCTTCGTAATTCAATTAACTAAACGTATTCTAGAACAGATATTACTAGGGCTGGAAAAAATTTAAAAACCTAACGCCTCCAATATAAGGTGTTTAGGTTTTGTAAAGGTATTTGTTGTTTCTGTTATTAGCGCTAAGCCGCTCTAAAACTTAAAACAAGCTCTCTTGCGACTACATTGATGTTTGAAGTTGAACAAAACATATATTGTTCACTTTTTAAAGATAAAACATAAAAAAACTAAACTTTCCTGATTTTAGGTTTTTTAGAAAAAATGTAAACAACCTAAAACCTAAAAAATGTTTGCCAGCCATGGATATTACTGAGGCCGTTGTATTAAATATGCTTCAACAATTATAATCCAAACTGGTCCAATAATGAAACATGTAGTCAAAAGTTAAACAGGAGCGCATTCAGAAGTTTAACTGCCTATACATCTGTGCGGTTAAATGCATACTTATGTGTGTGAGGGCATGTGTGCGTGTGTGTTAATAAGTGTCTGCTCTAACAGTACACATCACACTCTACCTGTGTGCCAGTGGAGCTGGCGGGAAGCAGATTGGACAGAATACCCAGGTATCCATAGTTATCACAGAAAGCGAGCTGATTGGTCGAAGGGTTCGGATGCCAGGCCAGTCCCGTTACGGTATGACCTCTCTCGTGCTTTTCTCTAGAACAACACAAATACCACTGTCAATAATTTCACCCTCACAACACTTTATCACAAAACTTCAGCCTCACAACACTATATCACAAAACTTCCCCCTCACAACACTATATCACAAAACTTCCCCCTCACAACACTATATCACAAAACTTCACCCTCACAATACATGCCCACATGTATTCTTAGAGGTACACCCAAACTACTAAAAATATTGAATGTATTATGTGAGGAAGTTAAACATTAGATCACAAAAATTCAGCCCACACTAACCCCCTGGATTTGTGGAATACCCTTTGCAGAGTGGCGAACCTGACTGACATATGAAGGCCGACAGTGGACACTACCCTTGGGGTGATTGTTGGAAACAGACATCGGTTTGGGCAAAAATTGAGAAGAAGTTGAACTATAAAGTTGAAGCTGAACCATAAAGTTGAAGCTGAACCATAAAGTTGAAGCTGAACCATAAAGTTGAAGCTGAACCA
>JAQFZK010000376.1:0-11176 GCA_034695905.1 Fridericia nemoralis | reverse complement strand
CGGCATAAAACATTGCTACAAAACCCCCCCAAAAAACATACCTGGAGAAGGAAGTTGTTTGGGAAAACGTCTAACCCCGTGCAAGCATGGAAAACGGACGTAAAACGTTGATGAAGCATTCATAAGAATAATTAGTACTGAAGAGTATATGAAGATTTCTGTTCAACCATGTGTATTGGTGTTTTTCTCTGTTGTGTAACAGGTGCAATAGCTCTTGCAGAGTTCATAGCTGAAAGCACAAAGCTCATCAGACTTGATCTCAGGACCAATGCCATCAAGACGGCCGGACTGATGGCCTTGACCTTGTCACTGAAGGTCAGCCAGTCTGTCACAGCTGTCGACCTTGACCAGGAGACGAAGAAAGACAATGTACGTACAGCGGTGCAGTTTGTACTTTCTGTTTTATTGAATACGTAGTTTTAATTAGATTCTTTGGCAGAATGTGCATCATTGCTTGTGTAAAATCAGTGTAGTCTTTTTTGTGTGTATCATATACATATTTGGAAGAGGCTCTATGTGCTTTCAATATAATATTATTCTTTTGATATTATTTCATATGCACTGAAATATGAGTGTAATATATGCAGGCTAATATTTTTGTATTCAATGAGCATGTTATTTGCAGCAGAATAGTTGGTTTAACATTCCATAATTTTCTTTTGCATAGTTTGTTTAGATATTCTGTCTTAAGATGTTGAACAGTTAAAAGAAGCAATTTCTGATGAGTATGATATTAATGTTTGCTGTTGTTAGTTGGTCGACATTTTGTAGTGTCATTCTTTTTCAAGAAGGGGGAAATTTATCCCTCCTCCACAATTTGTTCTACTTTGTCTGTAGTTCACAAACGTGTTTATCAGCCCTGACACCGCGCTGACACACGACGCGGTCGAGCATCTTGAGAAGGATGATTATCTGCGTTGCTCTATCTTATTCTGTCTATCTATTCTTCGGAGGCATTTATTAATGATTAAGTATATTGTCTTGATCTGATTGTGCGTATCTGTTTTTGTGAGTGTTGTGTATCTGTATGTATGTATCTGTGTAGGACATCAAGGACTATGTGGTGTGTGTGTGTGTGTGTGTGTGTCTGTTGATGTATGTATGTCTGTCTGTCTGTGTATTGTTGGTTTTGTTGAGAACATCAAGAACTATGTGTTGTGTGTGCGTGCGTGTCTCTTTGTATGTCTATTGATGTGTGTATGGCTGTCTGTGCTGTGTGTTTGTGTATGACATCAAGGACTATGTGTTGCATGTCTGTGTGTGTCTATTGATGTGTGTATGTCTGAGTATCTGTGTGTGTCTGTGTAGAACATCAAGGACTACGCTGTACAACAGAAGAGACTGCTCGGTGACATTGCCAACTACATGGAGCGCAACAATCGACTGCAGAGACTCTCCGTCGACAGCTCGACCCCCAGTGAGGCAGACAGTGGACGGGGGAGCAGCGTCGTGTCACAGACCGACACCCCCACTGACACCACACTTCCTGACACCATGTGCCCTGACACCGCGCTGACACACGACGCGGTCGAGCAGCTTGAGAAGGATGACATCGTGTGTCCTCTGAGGGCGGCACACCCCAGGCTCGATGGTTTGTGCGGTGGTGGTGGTGGGGGGCAGAATTTGGTGCGCGCCCAGATGCTGGAGTCTCCATCGTGCGAGTCGATGTTCAGTCCGAGAGACGAAAGGGGATTTCTGACGGGTAGTTCCGTTGCCGCGGAGGTTTGTGGGGCGTTGAATAAAGAGGAGGAGTTAGGAGACTGTCAGGTTGATACTGGGAATGATGCGGAGCCACGTGACATTGATGTGTTGTGTAGTAATGATAAGAATGAGGAAGCGCTTGTTTCTAGTTCACTGCCAGCTTGTGTTGTTTCTTCCTGCGTTGCGAGTGACATCGAGTCAAATGTGATAGAGAAAAGTGAGACCGAAATACTGCCTGACCTGCCGGTGCTCTGTGATGATGCTAAATCACTGTCAGTCGATACTTCAACGCCTGTCCCTGCCGTAGCCACATCACCCGTTGATGTTTTGTCATCAAGGAAAACTCCGAGGCTGAAGTTCACGGTCAGCAAGGTGATAATCCCGTCGGTTGTCAAGAACCCCAAGACAATGTTTTCGACGGCTGTTCTTTACACCGCTCGACAGAACTCTGCGGTGGATAGTGAAACGGAACCGGAGGATGACACGCACGTGTGCATAGTGGGGACAACCTCGTCGTCTTCAGTAGCGCAGAGTGATGGGGGTGGAGAGCAGACAAAACAGAGAGTTGTGGGGTCGAGTGAGACGACGAGCAGCAGTCGATCCGATCTCAATCTGCATCCGTTGAGGATGAGCTTTTCAGCCGCGGCGGATATTTTGACACCTGCAGTAACTGGAGCGGAAGGAAAGCCTGAAATGAGTGAGAATCAGTCTGATACTACTCAGCCTTCTGTCAGTGTTGAGTCAGTTGATCAGTCGACGGCTGAACTTGAGACCACAAGGGAGACTCAACCTGAAACTGCATCAGTGACTGAACCCGAGACCACAACAGTGTTGTTCGAATCTGGGACCACGATGGTGGCTGAACAGCAAGCGGCGACTGATTCTATCAACTCGGACAGTATGACAGAGAGTGTAAAGAATTTAAAGTTGCAGAATAGTTGTGGAGTGAAAGAAGACGGAGTAGGTGAACAGCAAGATGATGATGATGCTTGCAAAGATTTTAGTAACATTAAATCATTGAGTGAAAATGTTGACCTTGATTCAGTGTTTACCATTGAAGAGTCCGATGAAGAACCTTTAAAACCTGATTTAAAGTCTGGTGTTAACACTGTTCGTGATCTCAACGAATCACTGCCTCAGGCCAGCATTAAGGCCTCTGATAGTCTATTATTGATGGACAATGAGGGTTTGTTGTGTGAAAACTGGTGTGCAGACAATGAATTGCCTGCAGTAAGCCAATCAGTCACTGATGATGTTGTCCATGCTGAGTTGGTTACTGACAAGTGGGCTGCTCAGAGCAAGGAAGTCGAGGCTAACGTTACAGGTGATGACACTTTACTAGAGAGTGGTACACATTTGATAGATCTTTGTGATGAAGAATGTGTTGAAGATCCAGATCTTTCCTCAAGTTGTCATTCTGGTGAAGCTCTGCATAGTGATGATGATGATGGTGATGATGATGAAATCATTGACTCGTGCATTCCAGTTGTAATAGACTCCGGACTGGTCATGTCTTGTGTCCCATCACAAGAAGCTGCTGAGTCATCGACTCTATTGCAAGAAGAGAAAGTTGTGAGTTGGCAAGCAGGGCATGAGTTGGTTGAGAGTCATGATGACGTTGTCAGGCGTCCTGCTGAAAGCACAGCTAGTCCTGTTGATCACAGTGACATCCCAAGTTCACATGAGTGTGACGATCTCACTCAGGAGTTAACACAAGAATGTTTTCAAGTTGACGAAGAGCTGAGGACTGATATTGCAGATGTAAACGAAATAGAATTCATGAACACGTCGAAAAATACAACACAAGTTCACGGTAGTTGCCCCTCGTCATCTTCCACTCGACTCGACGATTATCAAGCCACGACATTCCTTCCATTGTCGACGTCACGTCAAGACGACTTTGTTCACGACGGTTCATGTTTGCCGATGTGCGACCACTGCGAGGCAAGAAAATCCGTTGGAATTAGAGCGACGGAGGTTTTTCACGCGGAGCAGATTTCAGGCAGTTGCAGTGAAAACAGTACGGGTGGCAACAGTGCAATTTCATCCGCTGCTTGTTCAATTGCCGAATAAGTAAATTGGGTTTATTTATTTTTCTTTCCGACAGTTTTAAACGGGGCATGATGTATAAGAAAGACTGAATTACTGTTTCCGCTGTCTCTATTTCGTAATGTGTATTTAGCGAATTAGTTTTATCATTGATTGCTGCTATTGTAAATAATGTGTAATATATAGTAGACTAGCGTGCACATGTGCAGGTTTATCCTGCGACTAATTCTGTGTGTATATATATATATACAGAAAGTAAAATGTTAGGCAAGATAGGCTGATGCTAGCGAATGTGATTTAATTGTGGCACGTGTTGTATGTACTTCGACCTTGTCATCTCTCAATGGCTGTACATTTTTGCTATGGTGGGAAATTTGTATATTATGATTTTGTGCAGGAGAGAAAGAGAGAGATGAATATATAGTGATAGTGGGTAAGATGCATTAGTAATTACATGATAACTGGTTTATTCACAACATTTCTGTAGCTTGTATTATTATAAAGATAATTAGGATGGAAAGCTAGGTCACATGGTTTAGCGAGGGGTCATAGATATTACTCCCGATCCGGCTGAGTTTTCTTCGCAGATAAATAAGGCATGCTCGCTCGCCCTCTTGCCTCTGTTCACCAAGCATTGAATTTGGTAGTAGATGACAGCTACGAAAGTAAACTGGCGTGTTCACATGAAGCACCGATCCTGTCTCTGTGAACCTAGCAGTTAATCTGGCTGAATTGCTGAGAGGGGGATTAGCTCCCAGGCAACCTTCAATGTAGAAGACTGTGCAACACTTTACTTCTAATCGTAGTCAAGTGAAAGATCTTGTGGGTTTTGTTGGTTGTATCAGGTAAGGAAATGTTTTGTTAATCTTCACTATTTGGGTCTCACTCATATACACACCTACATACAGAATCTGTATTACTGTATATACTTGTGCACTCACAGAGGCTTATACATACTCATTTCTGAGGTATTATATACACATGCTTACATACATCATCACTCAAGGTTTCAAGTTTATATACCAAGTTACACGTGTAAACAAGCTCATATACGGAGTCCAATATACTTGTGATGATATAAAGAGTCTCCGACATATACATAGTTACTTGCGTGGAATAACTTACTGTCATACACAAATGTATGTAAACTTGAAACACCTGCACACAGTCACATACACCAAGATATGTACACTTAAAATACATACACACAATCAAATAGACAAACATATGTACATGTAAACGCATGCCTACACGCGCATACATTCACTGTGTAGGACAAGGAAAGGAAAACGGGTGATGAAATTACGTGTAGGATAAAAGAACCATTTGTTTCATAGCACGGTGGATGTTTTATTGTTGCGCATCAATTGGTTAAAAAGAAAATTAATTTACTACACAATAATTCAAGAGCCCATGATATCGGTTTGTATAATTTATTATTGTTCAGCATGCCAACCATGAAAAGTTATCTGCCGACTTGCATCTTGAGAAAGAGCCTCGACTTTGCTTTAAGCCATGGAAGCTTCGAGTTAACTTAATTGCTTAAAGACCAATACAGTCAGTGTTATGTTTTATATTGCTCACGAACATAATTTACTTGATAGTTACGAGAAAATCCTCCACATCTACCAGTATATATCTATAAGATTGGTGTAGCAATTTTGAATTTTTTCATGGGTTAAAATAGTAATACGAAACTTCAAGAATTTTACACAAATACTGACTGTTTGTTTAACGATAATATTGCACTTTTTGTTAGGTGGAAGGGCCGTGCCAGTTTAAACAATTGCATTGCGCATTGAGTTAGTGTATAACGGCCTCTTTTTCCCTGTAATAGTAGTGAAAGGTGGAGTATCACGAATATGTGTGGACAATTAGTGGATTTGAAAGCAATAGATTCAACATTTAATTGGTTGAACTGTTTTCCTATTTAGACCAGAGAATATTTGATAGTGTGTAAAGTTTTTGTTTAGATAACCGAATGGAATAGTGTTATTGTATTGGCTCCAGTTTTGATTTGATCGGCTTGTGTGGTTAGTGATTTGACTCACTAGAGTGTGGTTTGGTCTCCTAAGACCTAGTGTGTGTGATCAAGTCAAGAGAAATATGATCAGCTCTACTCAGTTGCGATTGATCTCGGATCTTATTTCAATTTACTTCCTCTGAACATTCATTTATTTTATCTACTAATACTACGAACAATAGTAGTGTTTGCTTGCGTTTAATTCATGTGTTCAGTCTTAAACTTCAGTGGTTAAAGTAAGTGGGGCCAGGGCTCACCTATTTTAATAAAAGATTGTTTGGGCTCCCTCGTCTCTGCTCTGTGTGGTATTAATATCACTATCCCCCCCCCGGGGCCCCCCCGTTTTTTTTAAACTACTTTTCTAGGCCCCTGCTGCTTGTTATGTACCGTCCTGCTTTTTTTAACTACTTTAACCACTGGTAAACTTGTGATATGTAATTTATTACTCAATCACATGTGAACTTCTTTGACAGTAGTATGTAACATACCTGACGAAGAAATGTATGTAACATACCTGATGAAGAAAAAACTTGACGATGGCTGGATGGAACAGTTGTATGTATACGCGTCTAATGCTAAAGTATGCATTTGTATGAATAATCTTGTATATATCAACCAGACTGGGGATTCACTTATGGCTAATCTTTTGTATTGTTTGTAAAATAAACTCAATCAATTTCTAACTGTAATGTGATTAGATAACCTTTGTAAAGAGTATATATCTCTTCTCTTGTGTGTGCAAATGTTTATTATAAATGTATAATTATGATTTGTCCATGTTGTGGGCTGTTGACTGTAACTGATAGATATCTATGTATCTATTGACTGTAAGCTGACAGATATCTATGTATCTATTGACTGTAAGCTAAAAGGTATCTATGTATCTATTGACTGTAAGCTGACAGATATCTATGTATCTATTGACTGTAAGCTGATAGATATCTATGTATCTATTGACTGTAAGCTGACAGATATCTATGTATCTATTGACTGTAAGCTAACAGATATCTATGTATCTATTGACTGTAAACTGACAGGTATCTATGTATCTATTGACTGTAAGCTGACAGGTGTCTATGTATCAATTGACTGTAAGCTGACAGGTATCCGTTTGCTTTGGATCGTTGAATCGACTCGACGCGTACTGCAACTCGCTCTGTTTGTACATTTGCATGTCATTTCTGTTGTGACTTGTGTATCTTTTTCTCATTGTTAATTTCTAATTCAGTACACCTCGTTACATAGTTGTTGTACCTTTCGCATTTCTTGGCGCGTCGAGTAGCTAAAGATGAATAGAATTTTAAATATGTTCATACGTCGAAATACATTTATACTTGCACATAAGTAATTGATTATTTATGTAATGTAAATATTTACTTAGTGTATCCATTAATTATATTTCTAGCAGTTTTATTGATTTTAGCACATAGTCTACTGTACACCTCTATCCTTCAGGGCTGGTTGTGTAGTTTTACTATGATGAAATAGTTCTATGTGTGTGCTTTTATTTGTACACACACGCAGAGACATCATGCACATACAAGTACACAGACACAGACAAGCACATACATACACACACATACACACGCACATAGGTCATGTATCTAGCTGACATGCAGTTTTGGTTGGAGCTATACTGTATGGAGTCAAATTATACAGTCTTTATTCACAGTAAATCCTTACACTTGATAACTACAAGAGAAATTTTCTTGCCTGTATCTTGGTTGGAGTATAATTTATGTTTGTTGAAGTTACAATTATAAACTCAACGTATACAATCTTTATACATGGTTAATCACTACACTTGATGTGTGTCCAAGTGGCCGCTCGCCTAGAGTGGTTGGATAAATACTTGCAGTTTGAAATCACGAGGTGCGTGGTTCAAATCTGCTCTACGGAGCGGAGAATGTAATGGCTGCAAGTTTAGACACACACTCCGAACATTGAGTCATTGCTTAATAAAGCAAGTTTGGGGGCACCTAGGAAATATCAGAGGTGTAATTGTCTCAACCCGCCGACTGAATGCTGATAACAAAGTATCCCAGTCAAAAGGAAGCACACGCATTACCTTACTACACTTGATAACTGCAAGATTAGATTGATTTTGAAACCTACTTATTTTGATATTACTGAAATATGTGGGAAAGGTTATAGAAAGAGTACTGTGTATAACATTCGTGGAGTATGCTGTTCAGCTTTTGGTTTCAATTGATTGATTGTACACTGAAAATTTATGATTCTAACATTCTAACCTGTTTGATATTAATTAGTTATTATTTTCTGTTATCCATACTTTATTTTTAACAGTTTTTTTGTAGTGTTAGATTAACTGTAGTACTATTGCATGTATTGTTCATTTAGGTATTAAACTACCCAAAAAGCCATCATGAAGAAGCACTTTCACGTGAAATGTTTTAGGCCTCGTAAGATAATATTGACACTGAAATTCTCAAGTGTCAGTATAATGTTTTAAATTACTTCTGATCACAACTAACTAATTAATGAAATCTTAACAACTGCCTTAGCAAAGTTGAAGTGATTAAAAAAAACTTCATCTATGATGAAGTTTTGCAAAAACTAACAACATTTGCAATTTGTGGCTTTTTTAAAGAGCATTTCTATCATATATGATGTATACTATTTTTTGATGCAATGAGCGCATGCATTTATGTAACTGCCTTTTAAATTTCACTTCATGATTTTATTTTCAATTTTTGGGCATTTCTTCTGCAGTTAAGAGAATCACTAGATGTTGTTTTTTTGCTTTAAATTAAATGGTTAAAATTGGCTGGCTAAAGTTTGACTTGCACATACGCAATTGGCTGCAACAATTTCATGCAGTTATATTCATCTGTAACAGCCATGCATTTTTGTGTACATGTATTTTCAGCATAGGAACATAGTCTTTTTATTATCTGTAATATAATGGCAAATAAATTGGTGTTGTAGAATTAAATATTATTTATGGCAGATGTGAATGAAAAAATTGTGTAACTTCATGCAAATGGGTTTTTAAGGAGGTTTGAAAGCTATTACATATGATTTGTTTTGTTTGCAGTTTTTCTAATGCGAGCAATTTTTAACAGGGTAACTGGAATCGTATCATTGTCCATCATGTTGTAAATAAATTTCTAATGAGATGCTTCTTGTTCTTCTTCTATGCACCGCTATTCTGCTATTCAGCCATTACCATTTCCTGTCATTATTGAACATGTGCTTTTGTTTGCAGTATAGCTACGCGTGTTTTACGGATACTGTTTTTATTACGAAGACACTATAAGTAAGTTTTCGTTATTTTATTATTTTCTAATGTGGTTTGATCACAGCCATATTGAATAGATTGCTGCATATTAATAAGACTGACAGTTTGGTAGTAATGGTGTTGTACTTTTGGTATTTATTAGACGACTCGTGGAGTGGTATTGGATGCTTATGATGTAGCAAATTTACTGTGTATTTGTGTTTGAATAAATAGAACCGATTCGTTGTCGATAGATACACTGTATATAGTTAGTAACGGTCATTACATTGTATAACATTGCAAGGTGTGTACCATATTATTATTGTTATAATCGTTGTTGTTTTTGTTGTAATCGATAGATGGCGGTCACACATACTTATTATTGTTTATCGATTCATCAGTATGTAAATATGTATTCAATGGAATTGAAGTATCTTGTTGTTTTATTGAGTTAAAATCGTCTCCAAGTGTAGACTCGAAGAAAAGGGTTAAACCAGAGTGTAGACTCGAAGAAAAGGGTTAAACCAGTAGCGTGCAACTGATGAAGGCGTGCGTGTTCACTTTATCGACGATTCACTTTATCAACATTGCAGTTTAGGGTTAGGGTTAGAATTACGGTTTTGGCTAGAGTTAGGGTTACAGTCAGGTTAAGTGTTAGAGTTAGAATTAGGGTTAGGCTTTAAGTTAGGGTTAGGTCTATGGTTTTTCGACAAAATGACCTTCGATAAAGTGACATAGTACCAGATGCTGGCGACGCCTACTGGTTAACCCAAAGAGGTAGTATTTAACATAAGTAACAAATGAACGTAAAACTTCGAGAGGGGGGCCAGTGTTTGAAGCCTTTGGTTGAGATTATACTGTAAATTGCATAGCCTACCAAATCGAGACTTTCTAGGACCTCTTTTTAAATTATGAAATTCAGTACATTGACCGAGCAGGTGTGGGGCAAATGAGAAGATACCCGACGTACTGCATGTCATAGAAGACGACTAAAAAACTTTCTGCGCCTTCGATTGTCAGGGGAAGACACATAAGGCGCAGTAAAGAAATGCTACATACATACATACATACATACAAAAGAAGACAATTTTGCAATGATTGACACCCAAAGATGATTGTGCAGTAAGGGCACGAGGTGTAAAATTTCTGCGTCTGTTAAATCTTCAGATTGTTTGAAGATAGTCTCGGCGGTGCAGGCACGCTGTAGAAATTCTCTGGTCTGCCAGAACTGAAGCCTGACGTTTGGTCGTCCGACCCGTGCTAGGATGGAAATCGTCATCGTAATAACAAGTGATGATAATGTGGATGAGAACGTTGAGGCCGAGAATGAATAATTAATTATGGTCAAATGAAAATATTAAAAATATTATTATTAAAAAAAATTCCATAGGTACTCGGTCCCCGAAGGCTTAGATAAAATCTAGGTAAAATACGTTTGGAATGATTAGCTTTCAGGGACATCGGTTTCATCTTATTATTATATATTTCTTATAAATTATAATAATTATAGTAATTTATTTAGATATCATAAATATATCCTATGTTTTTATTTCAATTTGATTAAACTAAAGACTCGTAGTCTCTCCTGACGTGATATCTTTGTTCCATCAGTGATGTTATTCAGTTTCAACATGTTTTGAAAAGCGAAGTCAAATTTTCTAAATTTTTGAATATATCTGGTGGAAGGCAAAAGTGCATATTTTGCTCCCTTAGTGGAATGTGGAAAAGCTATCACCCCCTGCTGCCTCCGGGATCGCAATCTCTGCATGCCAGGCATTTAAGCCACCATCACAGAAACAGTGGGACAATTTCCCCCCTTCGATCATCCGATGAATAGGAGGAACAAAACAAATTGTGGACGTATAAACAGTGACGATTTTCAGTGTTTGTGATTTTTAACTAAATAATGAATGATTATAGAGATCTTGCACAGCTATAAAACATGTAGTTTCAAGCTGGCGAAATGTGGGCGTCGCCATCTTAGTGTAAGACAATTTTTACACCGAAATGGCGACGGATCAGTACAGCCATATTTATATACATTAATATTTTTGTAAATATTTAAATTAAGCAATACTGTGTCAATACGAGTAGATTAAAATAGGAGTTGACATAGGAATAATTAGTCGACTAAGCGATACAGTGTATATTAGAGTCGGGTA
>JAQFZK010000375.1:0-11179 GCA_034695905.1 Fridericia nemoralis | reverse complement strand
ATTAAAACAAGCATTTTTACAGAATATTGATGAGTTATTTAACAACAAAGTTTGACAGCAGTACCACTTATTAAGCAGATGTGCGACTTCTCGTCTTCTTCTAGTTCTCTGGTGTATGTGTTTCCTGGATGACATGGTAATGTAGGATCATCAGGCTTTGTGTTTTTCTGGAACTTTTGGTGTTGAAAGTTTTTACCGATGTTACATGAATTGAGCTACATGGTGCTGTAGTGTAGAAATAAATATGCTAACACATACACGTGTAGTAATTTATGTGTGTATGTATGTAGCATTTTTCAGTGTTGCAATGAATTTTTTGATCGCTTGATAATTTTATAGCTTGCTCAACGAAAGCGAAAATGTATTAATTCGTATGGATACGTGAGTTGTGCCAGAGTTTTATCATGTATAGGTTTGAACTGTTGCGTTTTCAATTTGTTCTTTTTTCATGCATTTACTTCTTATTTGATTCAACAGAGGAAATCACAGAGGATGCTAATAACGAGGCTAGTCAAGAAGTCAAGGACAAAGACAAGAGCAGCTCGATGGATACAAAGAGTAGGAAACTGAAACATCTAAACAAGAAGAAGACCGTTGGTACCCTTCCGTGCTCAATTTGCTCGAAACTGCACAAGAAGCAATCACAGCTATACATGCACATGAATCGCGAACACGGCATTGGCAGCGCGCCATTCCGGTGTTTCATGTGCGGCTACGGCGCCTACTTCGAGCGCGATATGCGGCTGCACATTGAGCTTCATCTGCCGTACAAGCTGCATTCGTGCGTGCGATGCACGAGGAGGTTTGCGTCGATTAACAATATGCGCACTCATTTGCGAAGATGTACTGGAGTGAATCGGAGAATGGGTCCGGCAGAGTGAGTGGTCATACAATTTCTGTATACAATATGTCTATTAGTTGTATTGTTTTATTTTTAATATTGTTATGCTCGGTTGCACAAAGAAATGTTTACAGTTCAACTGAGACTGAACCGGCTCGAATCGAGTTCAAAATTAAACCGTGTTGTTCGTGTTGCATGACGGCAGGTTAGCCGCTGTTGTAGCGCAAGAATTAATGCGCCAGTTCAACGTCAGGTTAACTGCTATTGTGATGTTTGTGTTGCACGAAAGCATCACGTGACATTTCGCACGTTAACCTTCTATGTGCTAATTCAACTAATTTGGTGGATTAACGTGTTTAACCTGGCTCTGTACAATTAAATTAACTGTGTACAATTAAATTGACTACTCCTGGGCGAAAATGTGTTTATTTCTATTTTTGTTAACTGGCGCTACGACAACGCATGCGCAGTAAGCCTTATCGCCGTTAGCGATAGGCTTCAATTCACGCGCTGCATTTGGGCAATGATTCATGCGCCATTATGTAACCGGGTTTAGTCGAAGACTGGCTGATCTGCTCATTAACCTGGATCAATATTTCGTGCAACAGACATTAGTTCAAAGTTATTCAGCTGGTTCAACGTTATTAACCTGGTTCAGCTGACACTGCCTTTTTGCAAGTTAATTTTTTTTTTGTGCAATCCAGCATTAGTCTATTACTTCCTGTAATTCATTATTATTATTTGATTATTTTCTTGATATCATTCTGTTAGTATTTGTTCTATGCTCTTGATAAATTACTGATAATATATATTACTAGAGACTTATATGTAAATAAACTACATTAATATAAGTACGTTAAATATTTGGATGATAATGTTTTAATCCTGTGTACTTTTACAGAAAGTGATGAATATGTGAATTAAGCAGTATTGGTACAGTGTAAAATAAATAGGTAAAGAGAATAAAGAGAACAAGAAAATAAAGAACAAAAATTCAATAGGCAAGGAGAATATTCTGTTTTTCTATGTTGAAGAGTTGTTTTGTAACGTTTTGTTTAGTTTTCCAGACTATAATACAAACTAATAAATATTTAGTTAATCGCAAGAAAATCTGAATTTTTTAAAAGTTACTTTGAATACTGTTTATAGAGTTGAGGCTCATAACCCGACAATTGTCTGGATACGAGTAATTGTCTGGTTATTTACGGAGGCCCGGAGGGTCCTCAAATCAATTTCAGTGAACCTTCACTTCTGGTCTGATTTGTTATTCAGTGCCCATTTTGTCCCCACAGTAGATCTTATAGGGCTCGCTTGCTCGGTTAGCCAGGGCGTTAGAAAATATATTGAGTAAGGCCGTTAAGCAAGATCTTTATCTGCTCTCTGCCTATTAGTTATTGTTGCTGAATATAGCTTTCTTGTCAAAGTGACGAGTCATGGTTCAACTCTACACTAGGACTGGTGTCATCAAGTGTGTTTCATACCAGTTCCATGTACTCAATTTCATGTTCCCTGGAAAATGCTGTCCTTCTTTATGTGCTTTCCTGTTAAAAATGGACCTTTTATCTGAAGGGTGTTTCTCGCGTGACCGCCCCTCGTTACAGGCTTAGAGTTGTTACTATGATATATGATAGATGTTGTTCTGCTACCTGTACTGCAGTGAGTACCATTGAGTACTCGCTTAGTACCCACTGAGTATCCACCTAGTACTCACTGAGTACACACTTTGTACTCACTGAGTACCCACTTAGTACTCACTGAGTACCCACTTAGTACTCACTGAGTATCCACTTAGTACTCACTGAGTACTCACTGAGTACCCACTTACTATCCACTTAGTACTCACTGAGTATCCACTTAGTAGTCACTGAGTACTCACGGAGTACCCATTTACTATCCACTTAGTACTCACTGAGTATCCACTTAGTAGTCACTGAGTACTCACTTTGTACTCACTGAGTACCCACTTAGTAACCACTTAGTACTCACTGAGTATCCACTTAGTAATCACTGAGTATCCACTTTGTACTCATTTAGTACTCGCTTAGTACGTTTAGTACTCGCTTAGTACTCACCGAGTATCCACTTAGTAGTGACTGAATACCCACTTAGTACTGACTGAATACCCACTTAGTACTCATTTAGTACTCACTGAGTACTTACTTAGTACTCACTTGGTACTACTTAATGCTGCCTGTACTGTAGGGACATGGACACCAGCGAGGGATTTGTTGACATAGAGTATGTTGATGACGACGTACTTGCTCTCCATCGTACGTCATCATCTCTGAGTGACACTGACATGTGTGGCACGCCGTCATTGGCTGTCAAGTCTGAGCCAGCAGACGAATGGACCAATCAGAACGAACCTGACAACGCTGTGTCTGATGCTGGAGCCAATCAAGGTTTTCTTAAAATAATTGGACTACTCTAATTTGTTGTATGATCTTTCGCTGATTAATGTTATATATTATATTAATATTATGATTGATATAAGATTGTTGGTGCTGGTTTACTTGAAATGCAGAAATGCTCTTGTGTGACGTTTTTTTCTCTGTGATATTTTTGTGAACTCTCACTAAATGAATGTTTGATGCAAATTTGTTATAAGAAAACATAACAAATTTCACTGTTTTTGTACAGAACCTTATTTTGGTTTGTTGGGCATATTTATATCCAAGGATTACCATTTATAATTTAAAGGTATTGCAGATATTCAAAATTGTTATTATTGATCGTTAGCACAGCGCGGTTATGTTTACAAGTGGCGTGTTAGCTTCAACCATAGCTTCCTCTTTGATAAATATATAGGGTGACACAAAAGTTCGTTCACCGATTTCAAAAAGCAATATCTCGTTCATATGAAATAAAAAGCTCAGGATATTTCACCGATATATAGCCCAGTCAAATGAAAAACGTTGGTGCAAATTTTAACTTAATTACTTCACTATTTGCAAAACGACGTAACTTTTCCGTAATCTCATGCAAAAACGACGTTTCGATAGCGTGCCTGGACGATTGAAATCGGGCGCGTATCGGGGTTGTGGCTTAGTAGATTAAATTGCGCAACAACTTCAAGCACACAATGAATCTGGTTACAGAGAAACTGTTCGTCGTTATATGGTTGATGATCTAAAGTGGACGAGTTGAAAACACAAGAAGTTGCTTCTACTGATTGAGGCACAGCTGTGATGAATTAACACTTTGCACGTGAACATCGAGACTGGTCGGTCGCAGACTGATCTAGTGTAATGTTTACAGATGAATCGCCCTTTTAGGTGTCTTTTGTGCCAACTTCTAAGAATGACAGAGTCTGGGGTTCACAAGAGGACAGTGTGCCGCCGTGTGCTGAACAGATGAAGTTCATTCCGACGGTAATGGCGTGGGGCGGTATGCCGGCTCAAGGATTACCGAGTCTACATTTTGTTGATACAGGAGTATGTCATAACTCATATGACTACATAAGGAATATATTGGATAAAATTGTAAAATCTGCCTTTGAACGAGCATATACTGATGACGGCAATGTAACGCAACAAAAACTGTTTATCGGTAATACCACTGCCATATCTCGGCAGGATAGAGCGCGATGCCACACGGCCGCTACAACTTTCAATGACAAGATGATAACATACCGTCGTACATTAAGCCGAAAGATTGACCGTCAAATTCACCAGACCTATCAGTGGAAATACTGTACGCTACTAGAGGATATTGACTAACAGCAGACTAATAATGAACCTTCATATTTTCGATTATGAAAACAGTATTGTTCGAGTTTCATAAGAAAAGTCTGTGCACGAATAAATTGATTTTGACGTTTTCGCTAAATTTGGCCATCGTTGCTAATATTTTATTTGTGATCAAACCGTTTGAGATAATTTTCCAAATTTTATACCAATCAATTATATTTGAGTACTGGACATACTGACAAAAAATTACAGAATATTAAATAACCGTTGCCGAGAAAACACAATTTGAAATCGGTGAACGAACTTTTGTGCCACCCTATATATGACCCCTGTGGCATGGGGAACTGAGAATAGTGCCACTGCGCGACCTGCATAAGGGTAGGCCCCTCCCATCTGCTCTTGGTTTCTTCATGGTGGTGGTATAGACTCAGGACTACACTACTACCGAACCGAGGAGCAGAACACTTTTCCCTGAGGAAGGGACCATTCCTCGCAAAACTGGGTTGTGCCAGGAAGCGCATCCGGCGTAAAAACAACCGGATGCATTTAATGCTCCCAGAATTCAAAAAACCCCACAATGGCATCTATGGGGAAACGTCCAACCTGTGCAAGTGCAGAAAAAGCGATGCTAAACTGTTGATGCTGATGATATGCTAATATATATGTGCTATAGAATACATGCTAATTGATTGCTTATTGGGACTTGGTGCTGTATAAGCTTTTAATTTTTGAATTTCGGAAAAAATATTCATATCGATGTGCCCAACTCATTGCATCTGTTGCAAATACATCACTTGAACTTTTTTTATCATACTTTCTTGAACTTTTTTCATCATTCTTTTTTATTATGCCAGTATTCTTGTGCATCATATTCAACTTGTTGGTTGTGTTTCCTTTGTAATTTTCTCAATATCTTAAGCTACTGTGGTAAATATTTTATAATTGTTGACGTTCTGAATGAATTCTTGTTGTGTTTATACTTTAGGTTTAAACGATTCTCAGGCCAGCATTTCAGTCCACGACGAATCTGTGAGGATTAAATCTGAACCACTGGATGATGATGATGACAATGATGACACTGGTAATGAGTATATTAATGAAACACATTCGAGAAGAGAAATTGAAAGGCCACATCTGACTGACAGTAATTTATGTGAACTTGACTCTAATAAATGGGTCAATTCTCCAGCGAATCAGAGTCAACCTAGTGTGAAGGTAGAATGTACGAACGGAGAAAATGTTAATAATGATTCTTCGATTACTTCTTCAGACAATAGGCTTGGGTCTGGCAACAGCTTGAGTCAAATCCCTGGTTTAGGCAACGACACTTTAGTCCCTAGGGTAGACAATTTAGGTGACATTAGGCCGGAATTAGGCGAGAAAACTGCCAACGTTCAAACCACGTCTGTGTCGGACTCTAGAATGTGGCTCGAAGTTCCGCTACGCATGCGAGTGCTGCGTAGTTATGCAAATCTGAATTGCGCCGACGTTGTGTTGGTGAATGGTGCGCTGGTCGATGTCTGGTTGAAGTACGCCGTAAAATCTTCGCGCACGACGGAGCCCTTGGTGCTGTCACGTGACTTCAGAGGCTGGTGCAGCATCTGTAAGAGAGACTTCATCGGTAGATACAGGTAGGTTATAGAATTCATCGTTTGATTACAATTGTAAAGATTTGTAGACTGTTGAGCTCTAGTTTCTGGTGTATTTTTTATTTGATTTCAATTGATAGGATTGGTAGATTGTTGAGCAGTAGTTTTTGGGTTTATTTCTCATTTGATTACAATTATTAGGATTGGTAGACTGTTGAGCAGTAGTTTCTGACTTTATTTTTCATTTGATTACAATTATTATGATTGGTTGATTGTTGAGCGGTAGTTTTTGGATTTAGTTCTCATTTGATTACAATTTATAGGATTGGTAGATTGTTGAGGGGCAGGTTTTGGGTTTATTTTCATTTGATTATCATTGATAGGATTTATAGACTGTTGAGCAGTAGTTTCTGGGTCTATTTCTCATTTGATTTCAATTGATAGGATTGGTAGACTGTTGAGCAGTAGTTGCTGGATCTATTTCTCATTTGATTACAATTGATAGGATTGGTAGATTATTAAGCACTAGTTTCTGGGTTTATTTCTGGACAGGATAATGTTTAATTTCCTTTACTTCGTTGTGTGGGGTATTTTTATTTGTACTTTTCAGCATTTGTTGCCCTTTTATCAGTCTAATTTGGCTTCAATTATTTGTTTGAGTTACTTAAAGTTAGATTGTTGTAAGGTTAGAATTTAGTTTATAGCTAAGGTTAGAGTGAGAAGCCATGATTGAAACTATATTATTGCCGCCTTTTGCAAATCATCGTCATCAACAGTGTAACGTCGCTTTCTCTGCGCAAGCACAGATTGGACATTTTCTCTATCAATTTTCACACGCCATTCATCTCTGTCCAAGGCCTCTTCCCTTTTTAAATTCATACTTTTCAAGTCATTCTTTACACACTGTTCCCATGTCTTTCGACCTCTTCCACGCCCCTTCTTTACATCCGGTATTAGTGACTAGCATGCCCTTGCCCAAACAGTTTCAGTCTTCCTTTCCAAGTGGCCAAACCATCTCAATCTTCGTCTTCTAATTATGAAATTATATGAAATTAAAAACCTTTGTTATACTTCGAATATCCTTTTCCACTCGTTTCTTTGTCATACCTATAATTTTAGTTTTAATATGCTTCCTTATTTACTGTAAGAAAGTATAATTTTAATTTTAAAAGTGTGCCTTATTTATTATAAAAAGTGTTGTGGCATCTTCTAACAGAAGGTTGCATGGGTGCTGATCTCCCCCTCAGCCCTTTAGCCTCACTCCAGCCTAGCTGCTAGGTTCTTACAGACGGGGTCGGTGCCTCATGCGAAGACATCAGGTTACTTTTGTAACTGCCACCAGTGCCAGCTACTACTAAATTCACTGCTTTAGTGAACAGAAGCCAGAGGGCGAACAAGTAAGCCTAATTTACTTACGAAGAAAACTCGGCCTGGCTGGGAGTCGAACCTCGACCCTTCGCACTCAAAGCGAGCGTTTAACCAACTGAGCTATCTTCACCTTCTTACATATTACTTACTCTTATTTACTGTAGGAACAGTTGTAGTGTTATTGTTATTTTTGTTATTATTGTTGTTGTTAGAAAATAATCTTGTTTTTAGATAAGAATTAGTCCAGTGGAGTATTTAGAGATTACAGAGTTGTGTTAACAAGTATTGAGATCATTTCAAAGTCTTGATTGTATACTTTAGATTGTCTTCATATTGTTTATGTAATTTATGTGCTGTGTGTTACGTTGATCGATAGATTGATTTGATTTGAAATAATAAAAACTTAACCTTTATTGTTATTGTTATTTAATTAATTTTGCTTCGGTACTCGATCCCCAAAAGCTTAGATAAAATACGAAATTACTTTGAGTGTTTTTGTTTGTTTTCACTGTTATTGTTGATGCTATTTTTATTCTTAATATTATTGTTGTTGATCTAAGAATGATAAAACACAGGCGAGTCAGAAATGTTTCACACGTTATATTTCAGATTCAAGAACCACATGCAGCGTCACAGTGAAGTGCGCCCCTTTGCCTGCCCAAAGTGCCCAAAGTCCTTCAAGACAAAGGATGACCTGCGCGTACATCAGCGCTGGCACGATCCCTCCAGCATCATCTACTGCGCAGAATGTGGCACAAAGTGTACGTCCGCTGCAGACATGCGTAAGCACATGACGTTGCACGAAGGAAAGAAGCCGTACGCGTGCACGTTGTGCGAGAAGACGTTTAGGCGCAAGATTTATCTCAATCTGCACATGCGCAGGCACACCGGGGAAACACCGTGAGTTGTTTTTATTTTATTATTTATATATATATATATATATATATAATTGTTATACCAGCAAGAAATTGTTGTAGTATATTCGCGGTAAGTTCTTAGAGATTTTACTGCCATTTTATAACGGGTGAACAGAAATGTTTGTTGTTGGAATTTTGTTTCGTAAATTGCATAAATTATTTAATTATATTATAATATTGTAAAATATTTGTTTCGTTTTAATTTTTAATTTATTGCATTGAGAAATATATTTGCCAGTGTCGATATCTCGATATACGTATTTAGCAGCAAATAATATATGTTGTCAGAGATTACTATGAGATGTAGACTATTATTTACAAGCTTTGTGCAGATTATGTTCTGTTTGCTGGACCAATAGTTCACTGCTATGATTATAAGTAGTGCTGTCATTACAATAGTGCTATGATTACAATAGTGCTATGATTACAATAGTACTATGATTACAATAGTACTATGATTACAATAGTACTATGATTACAGTAGTGCTATGATTACAATAGTGCTACGATTACAATAGTGCTATGATTACAATAGTGCTACGATTACAATAGTGCTATGATTACAGTAGTGCTATGATTACAATAGTACTATGATTACAATAGTACTATGATTACAATAATACTATGATTACAGTAGTGCTATGATTACAATAGTGCTTTGATTACAATAGTGCTTTGATTGCAATAGTGCTATGATTACAATAGTGCTATGATTACAATAGTACTATGATTACAATAGTACTATGATTACAAAAGTACTATGATTACAGTAGTGCTATGATTACAATAGTGCTATGATTACAGTAGTGCTATGATTACAATAGTGCTTTGATTATAATAGTGCTTTGATTGCAATAGTGCTATGATTACAATAGTGCTATGATTACACGGAAGAATTTCTGGTTTGGCATCGAAGATCTAAGTTAGATTACCTTCAAGTTGTGTAGAACTTAACATTAGAAGTGTATTTAGTAGCTGCACTCAGAAGAAAAAGAGTTACTTAGCCTACATGCCCACAGGTTTTAAACTAGTTTGAGAAAACTAATTGTTCAGCATATAGAAATGGGTCATGATATTGCATGCATGCATGCGTGTGTGATTGTGTACGTGACTGTGTGTGTGCAGGTTTGGATGCCCGATATGTGACAAACGTTTCCGTTTGCGCGGTTCCCTGGCCGACCACATGAAGCTGCACAGCGGCACGAAGCCGTACTCTTGCTCCGTCTGCGGCAAAGAGTTCACGCAGCGCGCCAACTGGCACACGCACGAGCGCAGACACTTCGACATCAAGGACTACGGGTGCGAGCGTTGCGGAAAAACCTTCGTGCAGAACTACGAGCTGCAGAACCACAGGCAGCGTTGCATACTGCACGACATGCCGTACGTGTGCACGATCTGCGGCGCAAAGTTCACGAAGGAATATCCGATGAAGAGGCACTTCGGACGACACTGCTGCAGTTGCTGCGGGAAGCTGTTCGTGGACATGAAGGACAAAGTGAAGCATCAGATGAAGTGTAGGAGAGATAGCAGTCTGGGGCTGACACAGGATGGTGTGAATGATTGCAAGGTGGATGATAATTTAGCGAAGAAACAGGACGAGGGTGCTGTGAAGAGTTCTTCAAGAAGAAAACGGAGCAAAACTACTAGGAAATGCATTGATGAGAAATATAATGAGTTTGTTATGGATGAGAGCGAGACAGAGTTGGAAGATGATGGACTTTCCAGACCACAAGTGACTGAGATGAGTGATGATGAAGATGCACTTGATCTCAGCACGGATTGCAGTCGTGTTTCTATTGCTTAGGGTGTCTAGCAAATATACGCACATACACACACACACACACACACATACACACACACACATACAGACACACGCACACGCACATGTGCACACTGACAGATATAATATATTGAAGTATTCATCACAAGGAAGACTTAGAGAATTTACCGAAAGAATTTATTGCGGGAAGACTTTTTCACAATATTGAATGTATATTCATCTAATGAAATGATATTCTGTTAGATAATGACTGGGTTAGCTCGTTAACTCTGGGCTAACTGCTGGCTGTTACTGCCACTTCTACCTTTATTTCCAGTGGGAATAGTGATGGGGGTAATAGCAGGATAGGTTATATGTTACTTGGCATTTGTTAGTACATGATAACAATGATAATTATTGGAGTAGCAGTAATGTTAGAAATAATAATTGTAATGATTTCCCTTTAATTTATTTACTCGTTTGTATATTGCCGAATCTTAATCATTTTCGATCGTATATCCGTCATTCTAACCTCCCATCTGGGATCCTTGTTATATTGTTCAAATTTACTAAGTTGCATTAAAATGTATCTAGTTCTTGTAGCGATTGAATGCTGAGGGATAAATAACAAGAAAATTGAATGATTGTCAAGTTTGATAGAGCCCAGATGTGAGCTCGTGCAGCTTGGATTACAATCCAAATTCTTTCAGCAGGACTCCTTGCTGAAACCTTGTCTGTTCATCAGAACAAAAACTATTTAGTTTGTTGCTAATAACTGAACAAGAAAGGTGATAATTTTGAGAGTTTTTATTTGTATATTTTCTTGTATTTAAAATTGAACAAATTTTATAATAAATTATTGACAGGGAAGGTGAATAGAATGGTTTTAGTTGCTTCCAGTTGGCTCAACTAATAATGGATGTTCAACACTGGGAGCAAAGTAACCACGCCCATAACCAGACTCCCGCGGGGGGGGGGGTTCGTTTTTCAACTTTTGTGGACCTTTTTACGCTTCC
>JAQFZK010000374.1:0-11185 GCA_034695905.1 Fridericia nemoralis | reverse complement strand
ACAGAGCATAAGTTATTAAATCAACACATGTTATGAGTTAAGAGAAAAATATTGATAAGCAAAGATCAATTTGTTAGTTTAAAAAATGCTTGAGTGATAATGCACTTAAATGATTCAATGCAGAAGATATTGAAATGTAGAAATCAAATGTTGAATATCTATATTAAAATATCTACATACACACTAACGTTACTTTTAATTTCAAAGGTATACTAAAATATGTATACAAATTAAAAGTTAGCACTATATTTATGTGTTACTGCTACTATGTTAACTTATAACAAAAATAGAGCTTATATATAAAATATGTTGATACCGGCATACATTATTTATGGACACCCTATGATCCCTTTTCTGATGTATTTAAACTAATTACAACATAAAAAAATAAACATTTTAAAACAATTTGTGCAACCTCATTAATGTATTTTTATCTAAAGACAATGTAACTGTAATATAAATTAAATCTTACAATATATAGCCTCATTAATGCATTTTATTTAAAGACAATGTAACTACAATTCAATTAACCAAACGCTACAATATCTACTGATTAACTTCAATAACGCTTACGCTGCCTTTAAATATTCTGATAAAATAGTAACAACTGGATTTGTAACCTGCAAGACAACTATTTGTCATCAGCATGACGTTCTTCACAGCCGCCGTAACACCCGGCGTATTGCTGCTCGACGCCAGTATGAAGACAAAGCGCTGATCATCAGCCGTGATGTTTGGAACTGTAATCCACAGACACGTCAGCTCACTCGGACTGTAGCTCCTCGCCAGGACACCCGACTGATACTCACCGTGCAGGAGATAGGCGATACGAATGGAGAATGGAGCGAATGGTTTAAATATAACTGATAGACAAAAGGAGCCACTGACAATAACAGTCGGTGAAGTGAATGTCATCGTGTGGGCGAAAGGGAAAGTTGTTTGACCGAAGCTGCTTGGAGAACCACCGTAACCAAGGCGTATTAACATTGTCATGTCGTAACCTGCAGTTATTAGATTTATCCCCAAATGCATGATATCGGTATATCATAAACTACATGACAAATAGTTGCATATTTCTGTCAATAATATAAGAATTCATAACGAATGTGGCAAATAACTTAATGACTGAAAAATCACTCAGTTTAGAAATATGACACATTACAATACTAATGTTAGTTAATATTATATACAACAGAGAAAACATGTAAACCGTTGTTTGCTCTTTTTAGTTTTCCATCATGTTAAGAACATGCCGATGATAAGCAGACGATTGATTACTCTTGCTAATCGTCTATTGCCATATATATATATATACATGATGACATCAACACAATTAACTTACTTTGAGGCATGTCAACGCGGTAAGTCATGTTGTATCCGGTGTCTTGACCGCCGTAATCAGCGTAAAAAATGACCAAGAGCTGAACGGCCTCTACTGTAGTAATCTCTGGGCCGTTGGTGCCGCAGTATTTCACCGAATTTGAAAAAGGGCCTTTGCCATCTTTTCTGTGAAATATCTATCCGAGTCAAATTACACCAGAACAGACTACTATCTTACATTAATCAACAAAGTATCAGACCGCGATAAGTACAATAAAAAAGTCAACAAATTTTAATGTAGCAAAATCATTCATTCATAATTCATTAATTAATCATTGGTTCAAATTTTGCGGTTGCTGTTTAAGTAAAAATGAATACATCTGGACATATTTACATTACTAAAAAATACATTCATACAGTTTAGCGATTACAATTTGTTGTTGCCAACAGATTAAAACTAAAGCTGCGGTATTTTGATTACAAGATTTTGTGATGGTAAACAGATTTGAATTTAAAATTTGAAATACATGATGAATACTCATAAAACTAGTCCAAGAGTGTGTTCTGTGAATATATTCTGAGAACATTTTGAAAAGCCAACGAATGCTCATGAATATGTTTACAGTAGTAGTTACCATGAATATATTCACAGAATATATTCACAGAATATATTCACAGAATATATTCACAGAATATATTGAATGTCATTCGTGGTATGACGAAGGCCAGGCGTTCAATAGTTCAATAGTTCGCCACGCTACATTCCAGGCAAGCAGCACCGAGAGTGGTAGATGGAAACAGAAATGGATCCGGACTCGGTGGAAGGAATCAGGACAGCTTGCACATTGTGGAAGGAAGGAAGACGGAGCTAGAGTCGCACGACCAACAGTAGATCGGCAGATGATCACGTTGACAGGCGATTGATGAGTAGAAAAACTCGTGGTGTCTAGAGAGACAGGATAAAAGCAAATCACTGTAACGGGAAACGCCCGATCTCGATGAAAGCAAGTTCCAGTCTGATTGTTAGACAGGCGAACTCACCACAGCTTGCACTGCTCAGGTTAAAGAAGAGCTGAACAAAATCGGTTAAGTGAAACAAACCAGGTCAAAGATGAGAGTGCAGCAAAGGATAGTGACACAAGGCAGGACCAAAATAATTTGCACGGTCTAAATAGCCAAATATATCTCTAAATACTGGTTAATGAGTAAATATAAAGCTCGATATCTACACTAAACTATGTACCTGGACATAATCCCAAATACACTCGTTTGACGGTTCGAGAGCAAAGCTGACGAAGTTGATTGTTATGAAGCTTCCTGACGGTGCGAAAATCGTCTGAGTACAGTTCTGATTCTGGTCGTAGTTCGCCGGGTAATTCGGTGACGTCACCACTCCCTGCGTTCCCTCGTAGACACCGTAACAATCGCCCGGCTGCGACTTCTTGCCTGCAATTGTTTACATCCTCGCGACGTGACTGCATTTATTTTAGCAGCAACGGAAACTCAGTATGTTCTTATTACAATAAATACGTTTTCTAACCAGTTCAAAGTGTTCCTGAATTATGAAAAGTGTATTACAAAACAATTATTTCTTGTCATTAAGTAATAATATGCAGAATATGCAATGTTTTGTCGCAATATGACTCATTTATGTTTTAGATATATAAACAAATTAATTAAATTAGTGACTGTGTAGGAACTAATTTAACTATACAGGCATAGAGAACCTGTCAATGTATTTCTGCTCAAAAGGGAAACAAATTTTGTCTACATAAAACATGATGTAAATTACAGACAAAAATTAGAGTTATACATACATTACTGAACTCTGAGTGGGGCATTCTTCGGTTACTTGTCGCTATAATACAAATTATAAATATTTTCCATTAACGTAAGGACATCGGATTTACATTATTTTTTGCAAATAATAAAGTTTATTGCGATGTAAAAAAATATAAATTATCATGCAAATTTCTCTGTATAGATTTTTCCTTCTTTAAATATAATACCATCAGCGCTGAGTGTAAAGGCTGTGTCAAACAACTGGGTCGAGACCGTTTGAGAGTAGAAACAGAAATTGTTATTGAAGCCGCATTCCACCACCTCAGGCAATTCTGAAAAAGAAATATATAATTTCTTATACTAAAGAGAACAGTTTTTGCTTTACCGGTGATGATATAACGTAATGTTATATACAGTATAGTGCTTATATACTGAGTTAATATTATAATAATATCAGCTGTAATTAAATCAATGTTATTTGTGGTCAGCTCTTTCTTTTCGGAATAAATATGTTACAATAGTTTTAGCTTTTGATGGCGCTGAAATAGTAATTCAAAACATATTATACCATCAAACTTAAGCATACACTCAAATACAGCTCGTTAAGTTGCAGATAACAGTAAGTAAATTAAGTAAAGTTAATTAAGTAAAAGTTATTTCAGTAATATGAAATCGACATGTTTCACTAATTAAAATTTTATCTATTCCCGATTCATATTATAGTTATGCATAAGATAGTTCTGTATCATATCTAAACTAATGATAAATTATAATTACAATTTATGTTGCAATACATTATGTATTTAATACTGTGAAGGCTGTAAAATTGCATTAAACATCAACTTATCCTACGTTTTGCATACTGCAATCACACTGATGTGGCTAAGGGTAGGTAAACGACTATGCAGTTCTGTACATTAGCAATTTAATCTTGTTTTTAATGTTCTTTATTTACTTCAGGTTTTGCAGTTTAGATAGAGATAGACAGTTTAGATAGAGATAGGTTTTGCAGTTTAGACAGATACAAATTTACAATAATGAAATACTCATCTTAGAAATACTGCCAAGTAGCTTGATGTAGTAGTTGTACAAATAATTTCATACAAGTTAAATCCCTTGTTACAATACGTTCTATGTTTCTTATCATCTATAAGAAAATAATTGCACTCAAATTTTTTAAAAACGTACCTGAGTTGAATGGAAATGAAGGAGAATAGCTGCAAGAGGCCGCATCCACAGTTAACACAATATTATCAATGGCGATGTCAGTGAGTTTTGTTTTCCCATGCGCTGCCACAAACACCAGTCGAAACTGTCCGACTGGAAGGCACGTCTGCCAATGACACCACACACATACGCCGCTGATCCCATCTTTGCTATTCTCGCTGTTGGATAACGTCATTTGAGGAGAACTTCTCAGAGCATCCTCAGCAAAGACGTTCAGTTTGACGAGGGCGTCGTTGTTCTTCACTGCGAGGTAATAGTCGAAAGACAACATCGTGTGTTCTGTAAAGTTTCCCAGCGGAGAACGAAGCTCGATTAGGTCCCCAGCGAATTGATCGCCAGTGCTGACTAGCATGTAGTGCCCTGTGAATGTAGTACAATGCTTCTTATTGTATAGGACACATATTTATATTTTATGGGCATATTTTATCATGCCTAGATTATAGGACAACTAAGTTTCAGATCCGTAGCCAGACATTTATTTCGGGGGGGGGGGGGGGTGGGGTGGTATTGGAAAAGAACGTAAGTTGTTAACTGCTGTGGAATGCAAGGAGAACGAGAAGAAAATTCTTTTTCAGGGGGAGGTGGATTGAACCCCAACCCCCTAAATACGGGCCTGCTAATAACAGTATTACTTCTTTTGATAATAGATTAAGCAATTCTATATGTAAGTTCATGTAAGTTTATTAAATTTATTACAATTTTTAAAAGTAAATCTATTAGTATAAAATATAAATGTATTCTTAGAAGTATCTGTTAAACTATTACTATAAATATATTTAAACATGCTAGTATATATTGATAAACAATTATGTTTATCACTTGCTTCTGTAAAACTTGTTAGTATTACAATTTCTTAAATGAATAATTTGAAAGAAAATATATTTTCTTGGGTTTTATTAATAAATAGTGTCATATAAGTTTTATATTTTCATGTTATACAGTAAAAATGTATATGATGCAAATACACAATCAAATGTACAAACGTAATAAACAGAGAATTAAATGAAGCCGAAGATCTAAAATTAAAACATATAATTATGTAAAATTTTATTTCTTTAAATTTTATTTAATCAACGAACGTTCGTCTTTACCATGAATCACATTGCTTCAATAACGGTGGTGAAGTAATTGAGACTCTCAGGTAATCAACTGATTGAATAAAAAATAGTGTTAGAAATATGTTGAAATTCCAATATTCAAATTGGTAAACAACTACAACATTTTATATTCTAATTATGATGATTTAAATGTACCGCTCATCATATTGCTTCCATCCTCTAACGGCCCAGTCAAGCTTCCCAAATCTATACCGGAAACTCTTTGCCACTGCAGTGGACCAATTTGTGAGCTTGTGTATCCACAAATGAAAGAATCCTCAAAATTGCACTGCACATCCGTTTTGTTTTCTAATAATGGATACAAAATAATAGTTATTTATACGACATAATTTCGAATTAATGTAGTGTATTTGCAAATATAATTTTGCTAAGCTTAACATTACATAATGCTAGCATTTGCAATTTATAAATATGTATTAATATCATCACACATATGTCTTTAAAATACACGTTTATAAAACCAAATAAAGGATGGATTTGTCACAAAAATAAATAATACTATAAATATATAAATATATATAAAGAAATATTTTTTTATGTCTGGTGAATTAAGCATACATACAAGAATAATTTTCATAAACTGCTAGCATATCTGTTACCTATTACAAAATATATCGGTGTTAATATTTATATGGAATAAAATTTTAATACATTAAGTTTACCTTAAGCATTACCATATTTTTAACAAGTCAGGTTCTAGATGTAATATAATTGCAATGTGTACACTAACATCCGCACTAAACTAAATTATTTTAAATTATGGATTAAAAATACAATGAAGTATGATATATAGTACAGCATACATATTAGAAACAAATTATGAAACATGATGTGTGTTTATCATTACATCATATTGCAATCCACATAATTACATATCCACTGGTTGTTCAGTGATATTTTAAATACAATTATAAATATTTTAAAATTCATTATTTCCAATTGACTGTAATTGTTTCGTATGCTGCATATATACTGCAAATTATACCACTCGTAGAACAGTGGCAACAAGGTCAATACCATTTTGAAATACTAACACATACTTGTAATACTTACAGGTTCACTTAAAAACACTTTACATTTTAAAAATTAATTATTTTGGATCATTTTATGAGCACTCAATATACTGTTATATTTTGAGATTATTACCACAAAATTCATCGCTTCCATCTGGACAATCAATTTGACCATTGCATTCTGTGAAGCCTGGCAGACACATTCCACTGTTGCATCTGAACATGTCTGATTTTCGGCAGGCTGAAAACAGATTAAAACTTGGAAAATAACGATTCTGCTAGCATTTATTTAGTTTAGGACGTGTCGTCTTCGGTCGATTTGTCACCAGACGGTTCGCCCTTGACGAATAGGCCTAATCTCGCGGACGATGAGTCTCGTGCTTTCAATGCCAAATGCTAGAAATAGATGCTAGCCTAAGAAGCCTTTGACTAATTTAAATAATTTACTTACTATTCAGATATTTGGTAGTAAAAGCTCACAGCTGTGGCAACAAGTGCCTTAGTGAAGTTCAAACAACAATTGCATGACAATAAATAGAACAAAACAGTGCCAGCAAAAGTTATCTAGTATTTGAAGACCTTTTGAAAGGCTTGAGATATTTTAGACAAATTATACACCATACCAACATATCTCCGACTTCGTAATGTAATTTCTAAGAAAATCTTGATGTCGTAATATTTATGAACTTATCATTGAAAGAATTAAAGTGTAATAGCACATAATTTTTGCTTTTATAAAAAGAGTGGTGATATAAATGGAAATCATAACTGAAAGACATCAGAATCTCTCCATTTTTCAGAATTATAACTTTGATCTGAAACGGACAATGTGAAAAATTTATGAAAGCTGCTTACGACAAAAGTCTACGTCGCAAGTCGACAAGTGAACGTGTCCCGTGGAGTCAGCGACGAGACAGGAGGGAGTGGGGAAGGGTTGACCCCCGAGGATGTTCCTGCAGTAGTTGTCGTTGCGTATCGTGTCGTCGTCGGGCAGCAAAGGTACGTACTGACTGGCGTCGTTGTCCGCCCATCTGCTGCACGTCTCGCCGTACGACGAAACGGTCAGCGTGCCGTTGTAGCCGTTACCAGCCGCGTTCGTCTTGCAGTCGCGCTCGGCGTCTAGTTTAAAGATTAATTATTTACAATTTGACAGAATTTGTAGCAGCGATTACTCTGTAGTAGCAGAGAAAATCTGATAATAAATTTGAAGTATTTAAATAATTTTTGTGGCGCCTATTTCCGAAAGACCATCAGCAAAATCATATATTCCACAGTCTTCCTGTACCCATTAAGCATGCAGCTTAAGTTGTTATCTCCCAAGCAGTCTGATCAGAACTATATGTGCATTAGCCTATGTTTAAAAATAAGCTTCACCTTACTTTTGTATGGACGAATTTGTCGATAAATTAGCTCTACAAACAAGTTGTTGTATATTTTGGAACCAACTCGACTACCGTTTCAGACAGAAAACAACAGCTGCACAATTTGTTTCGAATTATGTGTCTACAATGCTTATTCATTTATTTATTTATTACATTCAATTTGAATACACCATGTACAAAATAAACATGTGTGAAAGGTATAAGCAAGTGTCATATTTCGGGTCAACCAGGGTAAACTTTGACGGTTGCCCTTTATGCATATGGCAGACATAAAAAATATGTATTACTTAAGTAAACATAGTGCAAGCAAACAAATAATCAGTAATTGAAAAAACACCGAAAATTATACTCATTAAAAATTAAAATTTATGCCCGAACGTATGCAAGATAGACAAGTGAAATAACACAAGAGGATTTAAGAACATAGTACAGCACAGAAGCAGATTGTGAAAATTTAGAAATTTGACAGATAATATTATTCAAGATCAACTCTACAGTATTTTGACAAATCAAAATTGGTTAGAAGATATTTGAAAACTGGTACACATCATGCAACGTTACATAAGTACTAAAAGAATTATACCGGTCCAAAACAAAATGTAGGTTAATATAAATATATATGTAAATATAGTAAATGTAACAAAATGCAATGTTATATTTGCATGATATATCAGTAGATGATCAACCAATAGAATTAAACTGAGATTTCATTCCTATGACAATATTTTAGTTCAAGTGAAGATGAGCTTAATTATCACCTTTCAAGTGTCGCTCAATATCCCGACGCAAGTTGAAATATTTACACTCACGCATCAAATATTTTTTATGTATTTTTCATAATTTTTACATGATTATTTTTTAGTGTTATAATTTAAAAGCTATTCAAAATTGAAATTAATATTTTACACATTTTTTATAAGCTCTGTACATGGTTCTAAAAAACGAATCGCCATGTTTAACGCGTCGCCTACCGAACAAGAAACATTTCTGAACGATGACGTCATCAACGGCTAAATCACACGATCCATTCTTACAGCGAATCCCGTACAACATGATCTGATTCAGTCCTGGTGGTAAATTAACGAAAAATCGATTCCATCCTAGCAACGTCTTGCCAGTTGTTTCTTTTAGAGTGTGTTCATCTTTATCTTCTGAGATTGTACGAAGAGATATGATTGGTCTGTCATCGGTGTAATTTAGCCAATAGTAGAACTCCACGCATGTGTTTGTAGTGTTCATGTAGACGGTTTGAAGGGTGGCGGTGTAGCCACCGCGTAGGTCGCTAGGTATCATGTAAATGAATTGTCCAGAATCTTCAAACATACACATATTTGTTTCTATACACAAATGCCCAAACATATCACAACGAAAGACTTCTTCAACTAATCTGAGGCATTCTTTAAAAATGCAAAACTCTTTAAATTAAATTAATTGTTGTGGTTAACAAATGCATGCATGTCTTTTTAATTGAATAATACTATTACAACTGATATTTGTAAAAATAACCTAATATTTTATTTTCAGATGCCAATGTTCAATAATTTTAACATTTCAGACATTGTTCATAACTCAGAGGCTTAGTAAAATGTTCTGCGAATATACTATTCCTTATATGATGTAATTAATCTGCCTAGCATCACAGCGTTGGGGGATAATCACAAAAACATCAGTGACCGAACAATTTGTAATGATTCTCTGATGTGAACCTCCGTTAATCGAATTTTAATAATTCAAGCAACCTTATTTTTCAATCACTACGCAGAAGCATATGGTTTTAAAGGGGATGTGTATTTGCATTTCTTTCAGTGATATTCAACATTATGATGAAACAGCATGATATATATATATATATATATATATATATATCTATATATAATGCTGATCCATAAAACTGTATGCTAGCTACACATTTTACCTGATACAAGTACATCTCAGTACCTTTATTGAGAGTATTGTCGACACCGATGGACGTTGAACCTGCGACGGTCAGCTTCCAGTCTTCTGCGCTACCACTGCTGTGATTCATTGGACAGGCTGAGAGGTTTGGACTTTCAAAGTCACAGTAAAACTTTGCTTCCTCTGAAACAATAATTCGATTAACTAAATTTAGGTTTTCATTTTTCAGGAAGCTAGTAATCTTTTATTTCCTGATAATATTTAGAAAATTTTGAATTGCTGTACTGTTATAGAAATCTGATAAATTTAGATTTTAATTTTTCTGGAAACTAGTAATCTTTTCTTTCCTGAAAGTATTTAGAAAACGTTGAATTACTGTTCCAAAACTGATTTATAGGAAAATACGAAGAAATGGAAAAATACATTCATTGCACCGGTAATTTAATTACATTTTGAGAACAATTTCCATTACAGGTCGTCGTGTTCTTTATGGAACTGAAATAATTTCCGCTAAGCATATTTCATTGTTGAAAGAGGTTTATAATGTTGGTTTATACAAGCCAATACTTCGAATGAGTTATGCTTAAAGTTTATAAAACTTATAAATATATTATTTCATGTTTAAACCATTGCTGACTATCTATTATTATTATTATTATTATTAACTTTATGTTGATTAAATGAGTAATTCAATTATAAGTATTACCCGGTATTCTGTTTAAAGTAGGCCTAAATGTTCCGGTATGAATTTTCTTTGTAGATTTACTTAAAGTCTCGATAGTTTTCAAATATAATTTCAATATATTATTGCTCTTTTGTACCTTAATCAGTTAATTTTAATTAACCGATTAAGGTACAAAAAAGGTTAATTTTAATTAACTGATTTTGTTATTAACTGATTTTGTTAGTAGGTATGTTACAGTTGTCCAAGTTGTCATTATATTTTTCCTACCTAAAGTGAAGCCGTTATCATGGAAGCTGTGCTTACAACTTACAGTAAGTTTTAGGGTGTCTGAGAAGACCTGCAACAAATAATGTGTTCTCAATCAATGCTTTTTGAGCGTCAAATGATCGTTCTGTAAAGTTCAATTGTTTTACGCATTTAATTGTTATCTTCCTATTTTAAAGTAATATTGTTTGGGATAAATATCATTAATTTAAAATAGTCGCAAAAAGTACATGCATCAAGGAATATAATTAATATTATAATCAAACTCACCCACACATCTTATCCTGCGATAAAACTCCAGACCGTTTTCTATTCTACAATTGGAGACCGTCGCATTTCTATCCTGGCCTTCGTTAGTCTCACCGCCTGAATAAGACACAGCGACAGCGGGAAGCCACTCTCCCGTGTAGGCTGTAATGAAGCAGGCTCGCTCTCGTCGGTTGTACAGGAAGGCGCTACACCTGAGGTCATAGGTGACAGAGCAGAGTCGACGACACA
>JAQFZK010000373.1:0-11186 GCA_034695905.1 Fridericia nemoralis | reverse complement strand
GGACAAAACACCTGTCGAGCGGAGGGGGGGTGGCGGCGGACGGAATCCACCGGACGAGTGGTGGCGGCCAACACATTAACAAATATGCAACAATTTTTGTCTACATATACAAAACAGAGGAGAGGGGGCCCAGTTCGGAGGAGAGGGGGCCCTATTTCACTTTTGCAACAGGAGGGGGCCGGGCCTCCCCGCCTCCATTACTTTAAGCACTGTGTATAGATGTTATACTTTGTGAATATTCTTTCAAAGAGTCTTATTCATTGTAATACGGAATTAATATATACATTACAATAATATCAAGCATCAAAATAGACGAAACAACGGTGAATGAATAATCGGTGAAGCAAGATGGAACAATACGCATTCACTGATAAACTCATACTGCTCAGTTGTTTTAAAAACTATTGCTGTCGTAATTATATACATATATAATACTATTTATAGTAAATACTATTTAATATAAATACCATTTAGTAAAACTAGTTTACACATTTCATACTTAAACTTTAAAAATTTCTTAATTGTAAGCTAATATAATGCCTGTCACATTCTATAGAACCTAGGCAGAAAGCACTTATAATTTCTTGAAGACGCCAGTGCATTTGTATGTATGTATGTATGTATGTATGTATGTATGTATGTATGTAGCATTTTTTTACTACATGTTATATGCCTTCCCCGGTTGTGACAATTGAAGGCACAAATTGTGTGTATGTTTGTATATCTGCTTATACGTGTGTGTTCATATGTGCGCGCAACTGCGTGCGTGCATGTATGCGTGCGTATGTGTGTGCGTATGTATGTGTGTGTAGGTGTTGCTGGGCTGTGTCAAGGCAGGACTTGGTTGAGGCTTGTAGTTGTCAGACTGTCGTCATACAATATCCTTTTCTCTTCTTCTGATCACGTTTTGTATCTATATGTGTGTCTATTTGTATGTGTGTGTTTGTGTGTCTGTATGGTGTATGTGTGCTCGTGTGAGTGTGTGCCTGCATGTGTGTGCCTGTGTGTGCTAGTGTGTGCATGTATGCTTATGTGTACACTTGTATGTGTGTGTGTGTGTGTAAGTGCGTGCGTGCGTGCGTGCATGTGTGTTATGAAAGACTATGGCAGTCGTCTGTATGTCTAGCAATGTTTCTCTTTCATTTCTCTTGTCTCTGACACATGCCAGAGCTCTGTCAAGTCTCAGTTACTGTGTGAGCTAGCTCCATGCATTTGTCGTAGAGGAATAATAACTATAGTATTACAAATATTAATATTTGTTAGGGTTCAATAAAAAGATGTTCTTCTAAAACAAATCCTATGTTTACATAGTAGAAGAGAGTTTTCGGGTCCGTTTTTTAGATTTGTCTGCACCCACCATGACCATATCGCTGCAGTGGAATTTGTAGTTTTGATCATAAAATTATTAATGGGAATAATCGTTTAGTGTAAAATGAATGAACTATGTTTGAAAAAAATTGACAATAAGTATAAGTCATTCTTTAATAGTTGTACATTTTATATCCAGACATAATTGAAGAAATTCTTGCATTAATTGGATTGCCTTAATTTGTAGTGTTTTGTAACTAGATAATAAAAAGGTATCTTAATGCTGATGTTTATTTTGACATGCAATGTTTTTTTTGCTATGGCATAAATTAGAACAAAAAACACTGAGACCAAGATGTTTGTTTATCTTGTGGGCCTTGACCTAGTTAGTTTTGTGGATAACACAGCATTCACAAAGATGTTTCAGTCGCAGAAGGATGAGAACTGGGCTCTTCCACTCATGTACTCACTCATACTTGATCTGAGACTCTTTGCTAATCATGTACGTACAATGTACACGGTCTGAACCGACCATGGGAGATGACTTGTGTTAAAACTTAACACAAGTCACTAAGCAGAATTAACAGTAATTTACGTTAACAGTAAGTAACATAGTGAGTAATTAATAATTAGCATTAACAGTAAGTAGCATAATGAGTAATTAATAATTAGCATTAGCATTAACAGTAAGTAGCATAATGAGTAATTAATAATTAGCATTAGCATTAACAGTAAGTAACATAATGAGTAATTAATAATCATTTTCTTTGTGTCATCATTGTTTGAGTAGTTAGAAACGGTATCATACCACAGACCTTGTAAGAACACGGGCAAGATCAGATTCTTGCTAGTAAATCTTACAAGCATTAGTAAATTTGATATTATAATTTATATTTATTACAGAAATAAATGGGTTGATAGTAATTGTAGTATTGTCGCATATTTCAAAGAGAGAAATCTCATTCAATGCTATAACTGGTATAGCGGAAACACACATGTATTTATATATTTTGTAGCAATTAAGAGCCAACAAATCAATTAATTGATGTTATAGTACAATTACGCTGCTCTGACCTACTTCTGCCCAGGACTGTGATGTATACATGGCGAGTATTGTAATGCTTATATTTTCCTATTGATTACAATATACAGGTGTCTTTAGATGGTTTCATTGCTGCAGTGTTGAGATGACAATAGAAAGGTGTCTGTTGTTGTAAGAGTGTTGTTGTTGTGATGTTTGTGTGGTGCTTGCAGGCCGACGCCCAGTTGTTACGACGAGGTCGGGGCAAGCCACACGAGATGATAGAGAAAACAGCTGAACTACTGATGGGCTGCTTCAGGGTCTGTGCTAGTGACAAGTAAGATACTGTGATTCTACTAGTAGAATTTGTATGTGTGGGTGTGTGGGTGCATGCGTATGTGTGTGTGTGTGTGTGCGAGTGAGTATAGTAGTGTTTGTTAGTCTAGTGTGTGTCTGACTGTCCTTGTCTGACTGTATCACAGATTGACTGTCTGTCTGTTTGTCTGTCTATCTGACCGATTGACTGACCGTCTTACTGTCTGTCTGTCTGACTGTCTGTCTGTCTGTCTGTCTGACTCACCGACTGACTGTGTGCCTGTCTGTCTGACCGACTGACTGACTGACTGATTGTTTCTCTGTCAGTCTCTATCTGTCTATCTACAATGTCTGCATACTTATAGGCCTAAATGTGTGTGTTTGTTGGAAAGCGTTTTAATTTTACAAGAATCAAGAAATTTTTAAGTAAGCTTGTTTACTTGGAAATTATTCAAATTGTAGTATTAATGAATAATAATAATTAGTAATAATTGTATTGACTTTTTTTTCTAACTGAAATTATTTAGTGCCAAACACCAGTTTTTTGGTGACTTTAATTATTATTTACCTAAGATGACATGTCATTTCCTTGCTGTGTAGCCGAGCCAGTCCAGAAGACTCAAAGAAGTGGGGCATGCTGAATCTTGTCAATCAACTCTTCAAAATCTACTTCAAGGTTTACACAAACAAAACGTTGCACCATGTTCTTGTTTTTACAGATAAAGGTTTACTGCTGATGTTCTTGTTAATTCAATTGCGTTAACTATTGTTTTTTTCTTACCTGTTTGTTCCGTAAGAAAACTATCTATGTCTAGAATTTCTTCGCAGACACCGGTTTACATTGGAACTATTTTCACTATTCAATCAGTAGACAACAGTTACATTTACCATTGAAAATAATACAACCTAAAAATGGTAATTAATCTGTAGTTTTAGGGAACAGTTGTAGTTAAATGATTCTTTTATAGTTAATGGTTTAAGTTAAGCACTCAAGCATTGCCTGTGAATGAAATACCATTTGTGTTTATAGATATCTACTGCACAAAAGATTTTTTCAATTATTTTATCATATCAAATCCTAATTTGATTGTCATATATATTTTCATTCTCCTCCTCCCCCCCCCCACCATTCACTACCTCAGTTCTTATTTCCAAATTAATATTTAGTCATGTGTAATAGTTGCAAATAAAATAGTTAGATTCTTGCCTAAGTGTGTGAAATCAGTTCTATTTATTACACAAATTCTTCAAATTACTTCAACTGTTTGCTGGATGGGGTCCTATAATGCAGTCTTGTCTTTCACTCTCCAATTAAGTTACTGGGCCTTTTAGCAACCTCTTGATCAGATATTCATAGATATAAATTTAAATCTACTTATTGTCATCATAAAGCTTTCAGTCTTCTAAAAGTATAGCAGTTTATTGAATGATCACATTTTTACAGTTGAAACCAGCGCCTTAGCCAGACCAAAACTTTGGAAGATCTAGCAGAAGCATGTTAGGAATGTACAGGAGCAGACTTTTCCTATCAAATGCATTCAACAGCCTCAGAGTCATAGCTAGAAAAGATTCATGAAGGATAGGCTCTCCTACCTACTGGGCTACATCTGTTGTAATATACTGGCTTTCATGAAAGATTATCCTTATCTAACTAACAGTTGCAGTATTATAAAAATTGCATCATCGTATCAAACTACACACATCGACAGACATCTAAAATCATAATGTTATTGTTTGTCGCTGTATGTACATTGTTGTTGATTCAGATCAGTAAGCTTCAGCTGTGTAAGCCTCGCTGTATGTACATTGTTGTTGATTCAGATCAGTAAGCTTCAGCTGTGTAAGCCTCTGATACGTGCCATTGAGCAGATGCCTATCAAGGATAAGTTCCCGGTCGCTCAGCTGGTTACCTACAGGTCTGTACTGTAGATGTCACTGTTGGATTAATATACAATCGACTTCAGCGGACACCTTTTTAATACTTTCTCATGGTAGTACTTAATTTTTCAGCTTATGAGACATTGTAATAACTTATTGTTATATTGCCTTACTCTAAAAATTCGAAGCTTTTCCTGAAAATTTATCGGATTAGCTGATAACATTTTTCCTGATGAGCGGAGGGGGCAGGAGTATCATTGGGTTTCTATTGCTCAGAAAAGCATCAGTGGTTACTTTTTCATTCCTTAATCATGACTTTCATAGTTGGTACTCATTTCTTCACGTTACGGAATCGTTACTTTCTTAATTGTTATTCATTACTTAATCATTATTTTCAAACCTGGTGCTCGTTATTTTTAACACTTTCTTTCAACTACCTGTATTTATCACAGACTCAAATCCTTAGTCATTACTTGGTAACAATGCGATAATTCTTAGTCGTTTCTTTTGTATATATTCATTAGTTTTCAGTATTTGTTAATTTATATTCATATGACTCAATTCGTCCATCTGTAATTCTCTCTTCAACTACACAATTATCGTCCAACAGATATCAGACACTGGCACAAACTGACCCTAAGGTCGTGAAATATCTTCAGTCTGATGTCACTTTCAATAATAACCAAAGTGTTTCAAAAATTCTAGTCAATTTCTTCCAGTGATCGTTCTCTTACGGCTGAAAAGAGGAAAATGTTATGTTGTAGGCCAAGTGCATCATGCTTGTCACATAGGTTCTTATACATAAAGATAACAGTAAACATCTTTCTACTATCATAAGTGTGTAATAATATTTCTCTTAATTGCAGGACACCTCATCAATCCTTGCACAACTACGCACCAACAAGTCGCCCGCACTCATCTCATACCTTCACCAAATCAATCCTTAACAACATCCGTTCCCACTATGTCCTCTATGCAAAATTCACAACCATGACACCAAAAACCTCTTTACTTGCGCAACTTTAGCTACTCACCTCAAACCACTGGATCTCTGGAATAACCCTGTCGCAGTTGCAGATCTGCAAAAGCTATGGGAGGATGCCCTGGGGCAGGCCGGGGGTGGTGCGAGGTCCCAGGTCGTGGATTTGTGTACGTGTTACAAACAACAAGAACAACAACAACACCTTATTAATGCCTTGTTTCAGTAATATTTAGTTGATGGTATGGAGCTGTTAATACACTAACTAATATTAGTTATTGGCACGGTAGTGCAGTGATATTATTATAGTTGTTGTTGGCTGCCAGTTGTGGTTCTTTAATCAAACCCGTCACAGTTTTCACACTCAATGAAACTTGACAAAGCTTTTAGCTTGTTCTGGTTGATCAGGCTGTTGATTTGTGACTTTTTGACGATGATGTACCAGACCAATGTACGAGTAGTGAGGGATATTGGTGTGTGAAATTTATATGGAGTGGGTCAATTCACACAGAGTTGTCACTATTGTTGTGTGGAGGGTTAGTGGGTGTACTGTGAGGAGGTATTTCAGTGAGAAATTGTTTGGTCTTTTGTTAATCTGTTTGTTGTTGTTTAATATGAGTGTATAAATTGACGGAGCACTGTTTCACTGCTGTGGAACATGATACCAAGAACATGTTTAGAAACGAATTTGCTGGAATTTGTTATTTCTAACAAAACGTGCCCCAAAACTTTCACTAACCATTTCCTGTCCTTCCAAACAGTGCTTTACTTTGTACTGATTTGTCACAGTGGCTTCGGTAATGTCAGCAGAATTTAAAATAGTTTTAAATGTTTGGCATGTTTAGCTAATTTCTGTTGTACAGAGTGTGTTGAGGCTGGATGCTGTATCTGTGTGTTGAAGTGTATCATAGTCTGATGACTAACTCTAGTTGTAATTAATTTCATGAATAATCAACATGTTCCGTGTTAGTATTCAGTGTTAGTGGATTGTTAATTGTGCTGTTTTTAGGTTCTATGTTGGCAGAAAATCAATGTTTGAAAGTGACTACAAGGCTGGTACGCGAATTTGGTTCATTATTTCTGAATTAAGGCGGTTTTGTGTAATAAACAGGCCCGTAAACAGCCTCTTTGTGGGGGGGGGGGAGTTCTTCAGATCCGGGGGAGGAGGGTCGTCCATACAAAATCGAACCTTTTAAATCCATATTTTATCTCCAGCGTGGATATTATAGTATCAAATACAGTCATTTTTTCTTGCGGGGGGGGGGGGGGGTGTGCACGAATAATTCAATTACCCATGGTTAAAGTTTTGATAAATATCTACAAATCTTTTAGTGAATTTCTGATCGTTGAAAGAAACCGTTAAACGTTTTAGGCGTCTAACTGAATTTTAATTATGATTTAGACATTTTTTAAATTTAATAACAATATTTGTAGTAAATATTAATTAGGTAGTTAAGTTTCAAATTACGTCCGCTTTGTTGCAAGGGTGTTCTGCAAGTGTATTTCATTTGTGAACAATACGTGTTCCATTTCTACGAGGACAAAAATACATTTTTACAATAATTACTATTTAACTTTACCTCTACGATTATTGGTTTACTGCTGTACAGTTTAAACTTATTCCACTTTGTGTTACAACTTTTCACTAAAATTAACTTAGTCATCAACTAGCTAGCTGATCTGTTTCAACTACCTGTAGCACAGTATTAGATGTTGAGTATATTATACCACTTTCACCTGTATTGCAATGATTGGACCCTGTGTGTATTAAATCCATTTTGTCTTCGTTGTAGCCGAGCAGTGTTTGATGTTTGCGTTTGAGCGTTGTCACCGGCAGGCCTACAAGAACAAGCGACTCATTCTCATCTACCTGCTGCCTGTCAAGATGCTCCTGGTTGGTCTGAGAGCCATCTGATTTCTTTGGCCGCCTGGCTTTTCAGTACTAATTTGATTGAGAAAATATACGAAACACCCTTTTATTAGCGATTTTTTTGTTTACAAGTTTATAATTCTTCATTCTTTATTATATCCTTCATTGTCTAACAAAACTACATAGTCTTACAAAACTACATACGTTTTGTCATTGTACTGTAAAGCTCCAACAGTACAAGCTACTTGGTTAATATTCTTTCAAATTATTTCAATTGTATTGAAGTACTTTTGATTGTTTTCTTACTGTGGTGATTCCTGTTTCATTTTGTGCGTGGCAAATTTGGTTACTTGAAAATATTCCGGATTTATTATAACTTTGGTTTCCAGTTCAACTTACTTTAGCATATGTGGATCTGTAATGAAGAAGTATTTCCAATTCCTTGTGATGTCTTGTAAAGAATTAGATATACTGTTGAATGAATTACTGCACCACATGTAAACCTTTACGTAAAAGTATTTTAATTGCACAGTGTGCGCTAACAGATATTTGTGCTGGTATTATTGCATTGTATTACATCAACATAGTGTGTGTATATTTGTACATGTGCCTGTGTGTGTTCGTGCACTGTGTGTGCATATGTGTACACTCTGTTGTGTCACACATCTGTGTGTGTGTACAATATGTGTGGTCACGTGTAAGTGTGTGTGTGTGTCCATTGTTTAACGTATGTATGTGTGTGTATAATGTGTAGGGTCACATGCCTAAGAGACAGCTATTGGAGAAGTACGACCTGCTTCAGTTCACAGACGTATCAAAGGCCGTCAGGTAAACGTTTCAACTAATAGCTAATGTCAGACAACATCTAATATTTTGTCAGACATTATAAGAGAGTTTTGTTTGTGTATAATTGTTGTTTACGTAGGGCAAAATAACGACGAATTGGACAGGTTTGTGGCAGCCCTCATTGGATAGTGTCTATTGGTGCTCAATAGGCCAATAGGTGCTCTGTAGGCTAATCGGGTTGTTTTGCACTATGTAAACATATAATTTTGGTTCGTTATGAAATTCTGCGGTGTTTGTAGTTACAGCACAGGTTGAAGGGTGAGGCATTAGACGTTAAAGAATATAAACCAGTCAAAGACAAACTCGTTGTGATATGATATTGAGACTTAAATTATTGGTCTTTATGTAGACAATTAATTATACCGTTTATTATTCATACTAATATTCGTAAAACATTTCTTCGACATGTATACACTAACTGCTGTATAGTTAGAATTGTAGTTTCTATAATAAAGGTGTGTGTGTCTTTATGTATGTATGTGTGTGTGTGCAGTGTGTGTGTGTGTGTGTGTGTCTGTGTGTGTCCATGTGTGTGTGTCCATGTGTGTGTCCATGTGTATCCATGTGTCCAATGCAGACAGGGCAACATCCGACTGTTGAACTCAGCTCTACAGACCAATGAGATGTTCTTCATCAAGTGTGGCATCTATCTGATCCTGGAGAAACTAAAGATCATCACATACAGGAATCTCATCAAGAAAGTGTATGCGCAAGTCTACACACACACACACATGCACACATACACACACAACTCACACACATACACACACACATGCACATACACACACACGTACTCATACACACAACTCACACACATGCACATAGGCGCCGGGGGCGGGGGGTGGCAGGAAAAACAGTGGAGGGCACGGGGGCACAGTGTCCCCGTGGTGCTCCCCCCCCCCCCCCAGTTTGGGGGCACTAATCAAAAAGTTGGGGGCACTTTCGTCTTTTTTATCCGTCACCTCCCCCGCTCGTCAGGGAATGTTTGAGATTGTTTTTCCATCGCCACCCCTCCCCCACGCTCATCAGGTATTTTTCGTTCCGTCACCGGTTTGTGCCCTCACTCGTGAAATGGCGCCTGCGCTGCGCACATACACACGCATACATGATAATAATAAAATGCATAACATATGTGATATAATATATGTGATATAATATATGTGATATAATATATGTGATATAATATATGTGATATTATGCACATTCATTAATTTTGTTTCATCTTGTGTTGAGAACACAAAGATGCTTCTAGAAACGTTGCACACAGAAAGGGTGTGGCTTATTTTATTGCACGCGTAGTCTGGAGGTGGGTATCGAATATACGAAGTGCGCTATGATTCGTCCAAATAAAGTTGCTGACCCACTTGTATTGCGTATATTATCCAAATATTCTAAAGCATCCAGCTACGTTGCCGGTGACGTTGCTAGGTGTATCCATGCGACTTAGCCAGCAACGTTGCTGAAAAGTTACAGCTACATTGCAGGCAACATTGCTGGGTGTATCTTTGCAAAATGACTGCTAACTGAGTCGCCAGCCACTCTGCGGGCAATGTTCTGTGGTGCATCTAAACGTTAAGACTTTTATAATCAATACGAGTTATGCTTAGGGAGAAACATTAAATGTATGGTAAACAGTACAATTGTGATGTTGTGGTGTTGCTGTTGTGCTGTTGCTATTATGATTATTGCTGTGTTTCTTTAGTGGTGGTCTCTTAGTTTTGATGTATCGTTTCACTTCATATGTTTTGATTTGTTGGGTTGTGGTTTTAATGTCTTGTGTTGTTGTAATGTGTTGTATTGTTGTTATTGTGTGTTGTTGTTAGTATTGCTGTTGTTATGTGTTATTTTTTAGTATTTCACATGTTGTTGTTGTTGTTATTTCGTGTTGTTTTTGGTTGTTGTTGCTGCTGCTATTTCTATAATGTGTTGTTGTTGTTGTCTTTTGTGTGTTTTTGTATTTAAATATATTTTTGGATTTCTATTGCGATGTATTATTTTTGTTGTATTTCATATACTGTTGTTGTTATTTGGTATTGTTGTTGTTGTTGTTGTTTTATTATTGTTATTATTGTGATTGTATTATTGTTGTGTGTAGTTTTTGTTATCACTGTTGTGATGTATTGTTTTTGTTTTAATTTCATATGTTGTTGTTGTTGTTGTTGTGCAGTGTTGTTATTGTGACTGCTGCTGCTGCTGCTGTTGCTGTATTATTGTTGTTGCTATCACTTTATGTGTTATTGTTGTACTATCACTGTAATGTCTTGTTGTTGTTGTTGTTTTTGTTACTGTGATTTCTTGTTGTTGTTGTTGTGCGTGTGCATTGTAGAGCTCTAATCATGAAGACACACCAGCTGTCAATCAGCTCGTTCACAGCAGCCTTTCACTGGATGGGGGTCAGTCTAGCATAGATCGATGCTACTGTCTGTTTTATTATTATGTGCTGCCATCTTTTGAATGCTTTTCAGTTATTATCAGTAGTTTCCTGTAAACTAAATTTAATTGTGCTTGTGTGTGTGCGTGCGCTTGTGTGTGCTTGCATATGTGTATGCGTGTGTGCGTGTGAGTGACTGAAGTTTCAGAAGTATGTTATCAAGCTTTTTGACTTGTTTATGATTGCAGTGAATGGAGTATAATATCAATTGATTAGCAGTTTGTTATTATGGCATAATTTTTATTTTGTTTTAATATTTGTTTCTAGTAAGTAATTTTTCTATATTGTCTGAGTACTTGTTGTTGTAATCATTGGTAAAAAAATTGATATCTTTTAGAAATGTATCACAAGAAATACTTCATATATTAGGCTTACTTTGTATTACATATTATACGCACATTCAAGCTTCATTATGTCGAATTTTCAGGAACTGGTGGGACTTGTTTGATATAAGTTTCACTCAGTATAATATAAGCTTGTTTCAGCAGGCCGCAACCAGGGAGTGATATTGAAGGCTTCGCACGACTCTCCCACCCCC